>CAKOAT010158600.1:46636-71643 GCA_932364175.1 Eruca vesicaria subsp. sativa | reverse complement strand
TCGAGTTTTATAAAACGATCTCTCGAGTTTTATAAAACGATCTCTCGAGTTTTATAAAATGATCTCTCGATCTCTCGAGTTTTATAAAACGATCTTCGAGTTTTATAAAATGATTCTCGAGACTCATAAAACTGTTGCGTTTACGCGTTTGCGGGGAATTTTGGCTATTGATTCCGTCGTACCGATTTTGACCCCAACAAAGACCCTTATTTGCGAGAGGTGTTGACGTTTTTTACGCAGTCTTTACTTCATGTTCTGAGACTCAAATGTTCATTGTCGGCGAGAGGGAACATGGTCTGTGCCGTAAATGTGATTGCTTTGAGCGATCAAAGTCTGCAGACTCAGTTTTGAAACATGATGATGTTGGAGGCGTGTTGCAAGGATCACTCACATGAAGCCTAACCTCATGGTCAAGGTTTTCAAAAGAAGGGAAATTTGTTACAGGAAAACACGTGGACGGATGGGATCAAAAGTAATAAAGACACGTGGTAGTAGATGAGTTGAAGTTTGTGAGATTAGTTCGATATATTACTTCGGTGAAGAAGAAAAGAGATTAACCAAGAAAATATTGTTGTGATTTCATCATCTTCCTTTTAGGGTTCTTAAAGAATCTCTTTGTAATTCTTCATTTAGTTCAATGATGGAAAAGATTTTATCTATAAACGTAATCTCTGCTGTTTAGGTGTTTTATGAACATCCATTCAGATTTATCGTAAATGGAACTACAATCTTCGCTATCATAGATCCTCGTCAAAGATCACGTCGTTGTTACGATCATCCCCCAAACAGTTATAAAAGAAGGATAAAGGAGAAGGAGAAGGATAAAGGAATCCATCTTTTCATACATCGTAGCTATGCCCAAAACTACTCTCGAGATTACTTGTATTCTCACACCCCATATTCATCAGAGTTGTATAAGCTCAGAGATTAATAATATACATTTTTTTCATACTGAAATCTTCAATAAACATTCGTTTTACATATTACTTAGTTAATACATTAGTCTAAATCCTAATACTAAACCTAAATTCTGAGTGGATATTGAGATCCATCACTTGGTACAATCAGGAGGGGGATTCAACAAGAAAACCCTCTGAAAATTGCGACGTGAGACAGATCTGGAAAAAGAGAGCTCAGACCTCACCCTGCAAAGACATCAATTCTGTAACATCCAAACCCGGCCCATAAACATTTTTTATTTTAAATAGTGAAGCCCACTTGCTTAAGACACAAAAAGGGGAAACTCTAGGGTTTCCTTCTCTTTTCCTATAAAGAGGTATCTCATCCTCCTTTTCTCTACAGAAAGAATAGAAGTGAATCCTTGCAGAGATCCCGAGCCATCAGTCGTCAAGCGATCCGAACCCTAGCCGCCGCCAACTCCAGTGACCATCACCACCACTGGCGAGTCTATACTGTTGTTGTTTGCATCTTATGTTGCTCTTGTCTTGTGTTGTTATCAGATATGTACGGTAAGCCTCCAATATACTTCTCATTCTCCATCCTTTCAACTATTTGTCACTGGGTGTGATAGATCTGGTTGCTAATCCCTCTTCTCATCTTTTACTGTGTGAGAGAACACATATATGTGGTTGTGTTGCTACATTCTTCTTCTGTTGGATCTGGATCTGTGACCTCGAGAAAGGCTAATGTGAGGACCTGGTCGTGAACTTCTCACATGTTTTATAATTCCTCAGGGAGTTAGTCCTTTGTTAATGTTAACCTAGATCTAGTTGTTCGTTTGTGTTGATGTGATGAAAAGTGCGTTGATTGAGGATGTGAGTAAAAGAACCTAGAACATAGTAGGATGTTAAAGGATAACCGGTTTTGTGATAAGAATAAATGGTGATAAGAATGAATCATGATAAGAATGAATCTGGTTAATATTGAATGTTGATGAGACTAGGGTGTTATGGTGTTGTCAATGAGATATGAGGTTGTGTCGTAGTGTGACGAAGTGATAGTTTGGCGTTCCGGTTTGGCGAGTGCCGGATTGGCGTGCCAGTTTGGCAGGGAATGGCGAAGCTGTGTAAAATCATGAGGTGTTTGAGCGGTTAGCGAAGGGAACTTGTGAATTAGAGAGTTTAGGGAATCTTGTTAGATGAATGATAGGTGATATTAACTCATAACTTATGCTTGATGTGTTATGTGATCTGAGATGAGTTTGTAGGTTCCTAGAACTACCCTCACTGAGTAATCCCACTTACTCACCCTCATTTTTGCATGTATGACCGAGGAGGTGCAGGAGTAGGAGCCGGGATGGTGCCATCTATTTCAGTTTCATTTATATGAGTTTTCACTATGATTTCTTAAACTATTGTCATGTTATTCGGTTTTTATTAAATTGAGTTACTGGTAAGACGATTAAGATTGAAATAAGAAGTATTGGGTTGAAGAGAAGTGTTATTAAGGTTGAAAGTAATATCCTAGGAAATGGGATGTTACAATTGGTATTATAGCGGGGTTAAACTCATCCGGTGCTGTCCCGGGTAGGTAGGTGTAGATCGAAGTGTTTATATACGGGTTCCAAAAGAGTTTTCAAACGTTTTATGAAATGGGGATTTTCTAATGATTAATGTAAAGGCACCATTCGGACCAAAGCTCCTCGTGCCGTAGTATGGTGGGAAGGCATAGTGGAAGACACACAAGACATCACGATCTGACATGGATGTATTTCTTCGAAGAATATAACAAGAAGTACTCTCCACGGGAATCCCTTGACCAAATGGAGGGCAAGTTCCAGGATATAAAACAAGGAAACCGGAGTATGAGAGAGTATTACGAAGAGTAACAGGCTGAGAAGGTTTACAGGGCATCACATGGGAAAGCGAGAACTGGTACAAAGATTCGTGAAAGGTATGAGGATCAAACTTATGAATAGTTGCAATGTCCGAGAATACCAGAACATAAACGAGCTGATCGAAAAGGCATCGGAACAGGAAGCCGGGCTGGAAGAAGAGCGTAAGCAAGCTAAGATAGTGCATGTGATAACTGTTAAAAGGACTTGGGAAATCTCGAATGAAGAAACTGCAGTTCCACCCAAACAACTGTGTGAAAGGTGTGGAAAGAAGCACCTGGACGAGTGTTGGCATGGGGTGTGTTTTCAATGCAAGCAGTTGGGACACCTTAAGAAGAATTTTCCGCTTAAACAACAACCGGTTACTAGATGTTTTTGCTGCAAACATCAAGGTCACATAGCAAAGCATTGTGAAGTTTAGCCCTGGGAAAATAAACCGGAACCGAAGAACCAAACCGGAACCGAAGAACCAAACCGGAACCGAACCGAAATACCCGAAACCAAAGTCGGACCGAAACTCTTAGATATCCGAATGGTTCCTGTATTTCTATACTCAAAACACCGAATCAGAACCGGAACCGAACCGAGAACCGGAACCGAACCGAGAACAAAAGGGTACCCAAATATCTGAAAAAACAAGTTAAAGTTTTTTAATATAAGATAAAATGACATCAAGCGCCTTTGAACCCTGGTTGGATACAAAGAGTAAGTACATTTTTACTGCCAGACCACATTATGTTTTATTTATTCTCTTATATTATAAATATATATAGTATTTCTATATTAAAACACGATAAATATTTATAAAATTAACACTTTATTGATTCGAACTTTTGTTGGATTGAAGAATATGTAAGCGTGTAAACACTAGATCATTTAAATTAATATATTAACTAATCTATTCTGTATATAAATATATATTTGATTTATATATTAAATGGGTACCCAGAACCGAACTGAAACTGAAATCTCATAAGTAGCTATTGGGTATAAGAATGATTTATCTAATATAGCCGGAACCGAACCGAATATCCGAATGCCCAGGCCTAGTGAAGTTCATAAGATGAGAGTAGCAGATGGGACATTATCACCACCACCCAAGAGATAAGCACCAGAGCCGAGGATCTTTGTTGCTGGGGGATCATCAATGAGCTGAGATGATCATGGTATGTTGTTCTGCATAACTTCTTGCAAAAAAAATGATTATTGGAAGTAATGTGCACCTAACTTTAGTAGTGTAGTCCTAGCATGTTATTCGGGATCAATAGAGGATGGGAGGAGTAAGTTCACTTGTCCCACTAGAGAAACCTATAGTTTTGAGGTCCTAAAGTTCTTAAGTTGTTGGATCTTTGAAAAGTTCTCAAAACCGAAGGCCACAAGAGTTGAGACAGTTGTGCCAGAGTGAATGACAACAATGGGAGTCTAGAGACGTGCCAACAATGACGAGATCTTAGAGATAGAGACGACGAGTCTTGATGGATTATGCCAGAGTATGTGCCTAAATTTTTCAATAAGAGGGGAAGAATCGTCCTTAATGGACCAAGGGTTAGGACATCTCGTGGAACACCATTGGAAGTTGCAATGATTTTGGCCAGATACATATGATAGCCATGAGTATGTGCCTAAATTTTTCAATAAGAGGGGAAGAATCGTCCTTAATGGACCAAGGGTTAGGACATCTCGTGTAACACCATTGGAAGTTGCAATGATTTTGGCGAGATACATATGATAGCCATAGTATGCGCCTAAATTTTTCAATAAGAGGGGAATAATCGTCCTTAATGGACCAAGGGTTAGGACATCTCGTGGAACACCATTGGAAGTTGCAATGATTTTGGCGAGATATATATGATAGCCATGTCATTTCAAGAGGGCATGACTAGACTAGAGTTTTTGGACATGTTGCACACTTCAATTCAGAAACCGAATGAGCGTCCCAGGTGATGAAGATCTAAAGGACAAGTTCTTAAAACAATCTCCCTGGTTACAATAACTAACATGTTCAGGAAGTACAAAGATATAGTAAGACTGAAAATGGCTATATTAGGATGAGATGAGAAGGATTGTTATTCATGGCTTTCATAGTAGAGGTGTGTTAGTCGATAAAGAAGAAACGGTGTATCCATATGATATACCATGATTTTGACACATTTTTAGTCAGAATATATTGGTGTTTTTATAACTATTTATTATATTATATAAGTTTTTAAGTATATTTATAGGTTCATTAGTATTTTGGAAGAAAGTGATGTTTTTGGAGCATTTTAGAGAGAATTGGAGAAATCACTCGATTTGGAATCGACCAAGACAACGAGGTCAACACGGAGTGATTCACGTCGATCGATATGCACTCTGACGTATCGATCGGATGCCGAAGGCGCGGAAGACCAATTCGCGAGACAGCCAACTTGAAACCCAAGACTTCACTAAATTACAATCATGCCCCTGACGAGTTTTAACCTAAGTATTTATACTTTGCCAAGGTCTTTTAAGAGATAGAGCTTTCTTGTATTCTTTTTACGCAGCAAAAGGTTTTTAGGATTTTATAGTTTGGGAGAGAAGATGGAGAGAGATTTCTGATTGGAACTCCATAAATTTCTATCTATCTATATTATGCAGTTTTATTACCTTGCTTGTGTTATTGTTTGCTTAGCCATGTATGAGTATTTTACTTGTTAGAATTAGGGTTTAAATAGGTTAGTGGGGTTAGCCCCAACTATAGGATCGCTTGTTGTGGTATTCATTAATAGGATGTTCTTAATGCTTATGTTCTAGACTTGCTAACTAGAAACCTGAATCTTGGAATTTTGGATTGTTTAAGCAACCTTCAGACAATTCTGATTATCCTGAATACATCTTATTAAGCTAGGATTTTACTAGAGACAGGGCGAGAGCTTGATCCAAGGGGTCCATAGTGAGTATAGATTAACTCGCGCATAACGCTTAACTAGCCACATCGATCGATATTCCCATTGGAAATCGATCGACGTCGAGTAAAGTGTATCGGTCGATATTCCTATAGAGTATCGATCGACACTGTTATTGACCAGACATTATTGTTTGGGTCAATAAAAATCTTGCCAATAGACTTATTTATTAAGCGGGAGTTTAGTGAATCTGTTATTAAGATAGTAAAGCTCTTTAATACCATGCAAACAACTAATTAACACCTATAGGATTATAATCTTCAACACCTGAATAAATGTCCTAAGTCTAACACCTTTCCAATTTAGTTCAACCCTCATTCTATTCTGTGGAGTTATTGTCCGCTCAACTAGAATGTTTACTATTTCTTGTTTACTTGTTTACTGCAGTTTTACATTTACTATCAACCTAGTATTACTTGATTAGATTTAAGTGGTTTCCTATCTTTTTGTGGATTCGATCCCTAAGTACTACAACTGATCTCTTATTTGAGAGAGTAAGTCGCTCCTTAGGGTAATTTGAGCACATATCAAATTTGGCGCTGTTGCCGGGGGAGCTTTGATCGCCATTAGATTTATTCTAATAATTCTAGTTTTTTTTTTCTCTTTTTCTTTACCATCTTCTGATACAAAATATTTTTCTTGATTTTTCAGCTGTATGCACAACATTACCAGTAGCAACAAGGATAAACAACTGCTATTTTCAAATGACCCAGCAAGCTTGGAACATTCGATCCGCAAATACCTACGCTCCACATCGCGATAGCAACACTCGCATATCGACTGATTCTCATCAGACGGCAACTGACCTCGCTCTCACATCAATCGACACCAACAACTCTTTGTCGGCCAATTTCAATCACTTGACATCGATCGACACCAACAACTCTTCGTTGACCGATTTCAATCACTCGACATCGATTGATACCATACATCCTTGATAGGTCATGCACTTTACCCATTTTCGACCATGACCTAGACATGATTTTTAAGTATTTTATAAGCATTTGGAGCCTTTTTAGAGTAATCTACCGGTTCAGGTACTTATGGAGAAAATGGATGTTTTTGGCACATTTTGGAGACTTTGAAGAAAGCTTCTGCCGAAGTGGAATATTGATCGATGATTGAAGAGCAAAGACGATTGATGGTGACCAATTATAATCGATCTACACAACTCTGTTAATATCGATCGACGCCCATGCCATCCGCTTATTAACAATAAATTAGAAGACTTCAAGTTTCACAACATTTTTATTAAATTACAATTAAAGTCCCTGGCCACCTGTAGGTTATATTATTAGGGTTTTGTATCATTTTAGAGGCAGACTTGCCTAGAGACCTTTTAAGCCTAGTTTTGGAGAAGAGCAACTTGTTTCACCATTGAAGGAAGAGAGTTTTAGGAGTTTGGAGAGATAGATCTGAAACTACTAAATATCGAATATCTTGAACTCCTTTGTTTTTTTTTACTTTTATTCTACTTTGTTTCTTGTTTACACAATGAGTTTTATTCATACCATCATAACTATGTCTCTTATAAATATGTTTGAGTAATCTCATTTGTTAGATTTAGGTTTCTCATTAAGTTGATCTATGTATTGATAACATGACTACTGCTAAGGTGTTTAAATTAGTTCATCAACCTTAAGCTTAATAGATTTATGATTGATCACCCTTTAAATCTAAATCGTAGGATTGAATTGAGACAAATATCTATTTACTCAATACCTGAACCCTAACTAGTTTGATCTAACTAACTAGATTCATACGAGAGTTTGTCTAGGGAGTTAAAGAACAATACTAACCTATCCGTAAAGCTCTCTAGAAGAGTTGTCGATCGACGCGACCATCATCGTATCGATCGAGTGCTTGAAAGGTGTATCGATCGATTGTCCAGAAGGATCATCGATCGACACTTTCGCGAGAACAAAATACGAAAGTTGAGATCCAAGATCTAGACATGAAAACCTGTTTGGTTTCGCCATTTATGTGTGAGTTCATGAACAATTAAAACCTTAAAATCAGAAATCAATTACATATTAATACCTGAGATAACACCTAAGTCTAGCTATTTTTCCTAACTGAAAACCACTTCAAATCAAGCTACTGAACAATCATTTGTTTAGCTCATTTTAATTACTGACTTAAACCATTTGAACCAATTTCCAGTCTAGCTACATTTTAAATACTTAAATCTTTTAAGTAATCTTAGAGTCCTTGTGGATTCGATCTCTAAGTACTACACGTAACCTCTTATTTCAGAGAGTAATTCACTCCTTAGGGTAACTGAGTGATATCAAAATTGGCGCCATTGCCGGAGACTCTTTCTTATTACCATTAGATTTTCTTTTAGAATTTAGTTTAGACTTTGTCACTAAAAGTTGATGAGTTTTCTCTCTTTTCCCTGTTTACACATGTACTAAAGAACGGAGAAAATAGATTTTGAATGAGCATCGATCGACGAGGAAATACGTTGATATCACTCAAATGCTTAACCCTAAGAAGTGAATTACTCTCTCAAATAAGAGGTTCAGTTGTAGTAGTTAGGGATCGAATCCACAAGGAACTAAGGAACACAATAGATGTAATCCTAAGTGATTATGCTAGGTTGATTAGGTTTAAAATAGTAAATTGCAGATTGTGAGCAATGGTAAGTTTCTCAAGAGAATAGGTTTTCGTTTAAAACAATAAAAGAAAGTAGTTAGATTCAAGGTTGCTAATCAGATAATTAGGATTATAATGCTACATATGTTTTAATGAATTGCTTGCAAGATATATGAGAACTTCTATTCTTAGACAGATCTAATAGCAATCGCTAAATAGACTCATCCATTGATCTTATTGCCAGCAATATCAACCGATGTTTTGACAGCGATATCGGACGATATGGGTTGCTGTCGATCGATGACTCTATAGGAGTACCGATCGATATAGCATAAGATCGAATCGAAACTATGTTCACCAAGATCATAGACCGGATCTCGCACAACCCTAGATGATCTAAGCTTATGCCAAATGATTTCAGGACAATAATTAACAAGTTAAATCACATCCATGATCATACTCTAGTTAGCTACTGTAGAGTAAGCATTAGGGTTCATTTGGATAATGAATATCAACAATTCAACATTCTATAGTTGGGGCTAATCCCTCATAACTATCTGAACCATAAATCTAACAAAGAAATCTACTCAGACATAGCTGAGAGATTCATAAGAGAAAAGTAATAATAGAAACTCATAGATTAGAAGATTGAACTTTTGGTTCTTGGAACAACAAATCTCTTTGTGTGTTTCTTCTAAATCTAGAATTCTATAACCTTTAAGAAATTAAGATGAAAAGAAATATTTTATTGCTAAGTATAGAATAGAACAAAAGAATTCAAAAGCACAACAAAAGTATGCAAAGCTTTTGAAGTACAAAAAGCACTAGAACAATAAAAGCATACAAAGCATAAAAAATCATGCTTTGCCAAATACATAGGAAAAAACTATAAATATGAGTTCCATTAGGTTAAAAACTCGTTAGGGGCATTATTGTAATATTGGGAAGACTTGGGCTTTAAGTTGGCCAAGTCGGACTTGTTCTCCACGCATCATATCGATCGATGGTACATGGTGTACATCGATCGGTGGAGTATCTCGACTTCATCTTCTATAGAAGCGTCATCGATCGATTATACAGGATGTGTACCGATCGATATGTATCATTGTTGTTTGATCTTTATAGCCATCTCGGAAAACTCTCCTTTAAGCTCCAAAAGGGCACCTAAATCATCACTTTACTCCAAAATGCTCTTGAACCTGAAAACATACCTAATAGACTCCAAAACATATATAAAACTTATAAAAACACATCAATACCATGGCTAAAAGCGGGTCAAAATCATGGTATATCAACTCCCAGACTTAACCTTTTGCTCGTCCTCAAGCAAACCATTAGTCTCTTTTGGAAGAAGTTTAAAAACAGTAGGGACTCAATAAAATCTTAGCTCTAAAATCATCACTTCTACTTTTTTGCAAGCCACATCTCATCTTACTAACTACAGAAGTACATTATACCATATCCTAACTTAGCAACCAAATTAATCTAGCCAATCAACTTAAACAATCCTGTCTGACTATCCCCTCTACTGATTTCATTTATGCATGAAATAAAGGTGTAGACTTTACCTTGGGAGTATCGATCAAAGAACACTTGTATTCAACTCAAACAAGTTTCAGGCATTCTCATCCTGGTTTCTTTTCTCTCTTTATCCCCCTTCTCTGAATCCCAAACTTTCTTTTCTTTTATATCAATCCCACTGAACAACTAATATTCATCTTATTGATTTTTCAACTTTTGTAGTCTCTTTTTGACAAAGTGTAGGCGAATGGTGGGGTCATAGGTAATTTACCTCTCCCTCGTTTCCACAATGTGTGATCATTCCTTTGATTTAGAATAGTGGGGTCATGGGTAATGTACCTCTCCCTTTGCCTCTCAGGAAATCATCTCAATCTTTTATTTTCTCTTTATGGGATGCCAAAGGAAGGAGAGAAAGAAACCAATTTTTTTGAGAATTTTACCTTCCAGATTTGCATGAGGATTCTGATCCCTTGTATACCAAGCCCCAAGACAAGCAATAGATGTCAGGTTAGGTTGGAAATCATCTTTGGTTCTTCCAAAAAATCATGAAAAGTGTTGTCATAGGATGATCGGTGATCCACTTTAGCATCTATAGTACTTTCTGCAATCAACAATTCTAAGAATGGTGCTAAAGAGTAGTAAGATAAAAAGCAAAAGAATTTTCTTTTTTGAAAGTTTTTGTCCCTTTCTTGACTCAATAAAACCAATTTTTGAAAACTTTTTAGAGAGATCAAAAATGTAAAGTAGCATCAGTAATTCACTCCCCCCATACTTAAATCATACACTGTCCTCAGTGTATAACCAGTCAGAGTTAGAGCATAATAAATAATAAATGTGTAACTGATATTGAAATTGTGAACAATATATCTGACCGATGTTCGTATCGATCGATGGTGAGTCACTTCCATCGATCATCATGGATAGGGTTATGTCGGGCGATGTAGACAGGGTCTCATCAGTCGATAGAGGTAGTGATCGTGTAGTTATGTTCCTAAAAACAAATAAAAACGAAAGTAATAAGTAAAAATAAAATAAAACTAAGGAAGAAAATACCTAACAGTGGGTTGCCTCCCACTCAGCGCTTATTTAAAGTCATATAGCTTGACTATGGAGGTATGGTGGCTAGTGAGGTGGGTTTCAGGTACTTGTTGGGAAACAAGTATTCTCCTTGTCTTGTGGTTCTTCAAACCATGAAGTTAAGACGCTTCTTGTGGCTTTCTCACTTCGGGTCATACTAGCTTTCAAACCATGGACCTCATAGTGGATTCTATGTAACCACTCCTCAATGGTTGATAAACTGCACTCATGTCGTCCAGCGTTTCTGTAGGTGTTCTCTGGATCAGTACTCATTGGCATGGTGTTGGGGTGTAGGGCATGGTACACAGGCGATAGGGTGGTATCGATCGATCTCGGTGTAGTCCTGTCGATCGATGTGGATGGATGTCCATTCGGTCGATGAGTGCAAAGGCTTGTCGATCGATGCAGATTGTGCAGGTTGGGTCGTGAGCTGGTTCTTGATGTTTTCGATCTCTTGCTGAATATTCTCCACTGTGCATTTCAAATATTGAACGTCACCTTGTACCGGCCACCAAATTTTTTTTAGTGATCAATGTGCGTCCTCTTCATAGAATTCGATAGATTTGTAGATATCTCTTGTGACTTCTTCAAGTTCTTCTCTGGTACAGTAGTCTGGTGCGGGATTATCGATCGATTTGCTGGGTATATCATCGATCGATAGCTTCTGTAAGTGACTCTCGATAGGTGCTTCAAAGGTCTTGTCGATCGATGCTGATGGTGCTGCATCGATCGATGGTCGTCTCTGAGATTCAAGTTCTTTGCGAAGTGCATTCACCTCTTCTTGTAGGGCTTTTCTCTCTTTACGAGCGAAGTCATTGCCAGACATATTCCACAGTAGTTCTCTTGAAGTCTCGAGATGGCTTTCTCATGTTCTAAGCTCAATCCTGCCTTCTCCCAGTTGTGTTCACTGGTTCTTTCATTCAGCATGTGTGTGACCTCTACTTGTGTGTAGAGCTTGCAAACTGGAACTCCTTTAGTGAACTGTTCAGCATGCTCCGGTAAACAGATACAAGAGCGCTCAAACATTGTAGCTCTATTAAGCAGCTTCTTAATATCTTCTTTGTAGACATGGATGATGTCACCATTGATGCTTCCTGCATAACCACTCTCATCTATGTAGACTCCAAATTTGTCTTTCTTTTCCCAGAAGAAACGACGAACTCCGTGTTTGAAAGTTCTCTTCCCAAACTCGCGATGTATATCGATCGATGCTCTCTTCCAAGTATCGATCGATAGGCGTTGATCTGCTGGATTTGCTGAGTTGGAATGAAGGTTTTCTGCACCATTTTGCTCATGAGGTGGTTGGTGCTGATCGTTCTGGTAGATGGGTGGTTGTATGTAGGGACTGATTGGTCAATTGGACATCTGAAGGATGTCTGCAACGTCTTCTTTAGGCGCATATGAGAATTGGTCTAGGAATCTAGTTAAACATAATTGATTAGGTCATTAATGCTTGTCTGAGGTAATATTGATCGACGCTCAGGCCATAGCATGGATTGATACTCATTTCTTGTTCGCATGTGAAAGCTGGAACAAGGACTTAGACATCTGATTAGTAATTGGATTGATAGATGGATTACTTACTTATTAAAATCGAGTTCTAGAATGAATCTATAAGCTATTAGCATCTTGAATTGTAGTTTTGAATCTCTTGATTTATAAATCCTTAGGTCTAGCTATTTCTCTTTATTGCTTACAAACTCAACCAATCGAACAATTAACTTGTTCACATTGCTTTTATTTACTGTTTTATAAACTGTTCACCTAGCTTAACTTTGATTTCTATAGTCTACTGTGTGCCCCTGCTCTCTGTGGATTCTATCCCTAAGTACTACAATTGAACCTCTTATTTGGGAGAGTAATTCACTCCTTAGGGTTAAACATTTGAGTGATATCAAATTAGGCGCCGTTGCCGGGGAGCAAGGATTCGCCATTAGACTTGATTAATAGGTTTAGTTTAGGTTTTATTTACTGTTATAGTTACTTACTGAATTTTTTTTTCTTGTCTTTCAGGTACATACATGCCTATCAGTACCAGAAGCAGCAAGGAGGAATTACTTTTCGTCTCAAATCCTACAAGATTGGAGCGTTCGATCCGCAAAGAAAAACGTTCCTTATCGATCGATAACAACACTGCTGCATCGATCGATACTCGCCAACCACAGTCGACCGAGACACCATCTTCATCGACCGATACTAGCCTACCCACATCGACCGAAGCTACCCTTCTGTCAAACGACATTTCCCACCCTACATCGATCGATACTTCACCTCGAAGATCGATCAATACAGAGAAGCGAGGCATGGTTGCGACGATATCCCTTGTACGAGATGAGAATGGAGACATGCATGACCAGGAAGGTCATCTGTGTAATGCATCAGGTTAGAAAATAGATTGAGAAGGAACTGCAATCCTTGAGCCATCTGCTACCACTAAGGATGCTAGAGTTTCTCGCAAGAGAACGCTAGCAGAATTGACCAGGCCTGGAGAGTTATATACCAACATGTCTGCTATTCGAGTACCTCTGGAAGTCCTAAAATTTCAAGTACACCCCAAACACTTCATTCATGTGAGTGAGCACCCTTATTGCGGTCTGCCTCATGAAAATCCCCTGGACCATATTGAGACACTAGAAAACTATACGTCAAGAATGAAGCAACAAAAGACTACATCATCTGCAAGTTGTTCATAATTTCACTTTCTGGGGATTCTAAACGTTGGCTGAGCCGTCTACGACCAGGAACACTCACTACATGGAATGATGTCAGGAATGCATTCATGAATGAATTCTTCGATGATGGAAGGGCTGAAGAGATAAGAGATAAGATTTGGACATTCTCTCAAGGACCTACAGAAGCTTTCAGAAGCTCTTGGGAGAGGTTTATGGGATACCAAAAGGATTGTCCACATCATGGTTTTACGGAGATTCAGTTATTAAAGAAGTTCTACAGGGGCGTTGATGTAAGATACGGTGTTATGATGGATACTGCAAGCGAAGGAAACTTAGAGACAAGGACCATAGAGGAAGCTAGGAGGCTGATTGAGAATGTGTCTAGCAACAGTGTCAAAAATCTGGATATACACAGGGTAAAATCAGCTGCAAAGGATAGTGACAAGAATGTTGAGGCTGAGATTGGTTCTGTACATGAAGTCTCATGGGTGCAGCAAGCTACATACCAGGATGAGGATGAGATGGAATTTATGCTAGAGAAGTTCTTGAAAGAACAGCAAGAGATGACTGAGTGTTTGAATCTGCAATTGGATTTTCTCTGCAAAGATTTGAATGGAAAGTTAGAAACCTTAGATAGCCATGTTAAGATGCTACGCACCCAAGCTTATCATATTGCAGAAGCTGTGAAGCAAGAAGCTTTGGTTAAAAAGAAAGCTGTGGAAAGTGAGAGGCACCAGGTTGATGACATCCTAGATATTGGATTTGAGAAAATACTTGAGCAGGAGAAGCTGGAAGAAGATGCTTTTCAAGTCGAAAGCTCTATGTCTATAGGTAGCTCGTACTGGTCTCGACCGACACCAACACACGAGCATCGCTCGACATCATCACCTGAGCGTCGACCGACACAATCAGATATGCATCGATCGACACCACTTTTGGAATCAGATAAGTTTGTTCGAATTCAGAACACCTCCGACTTTACCGCTCAACACCCACATCCTCCCACCCTCCTTCAACTTAAAACAGCTGCAGTCGATCGACAACAACAAGGAAACATCGATCGACAGGAGAAGCAGAACATCGATTGACATCCGCAGAGGCCATGTCGAGTTAGTTTACCAGATCTTGATGCACATCGCTTGAAGGCAACTCGAAACCCATCTCAGACTTCAGTTTTCTTCAACACAAGAGAGCAGATGAATCAGCAATCTGCAGAAGCACCAAAGCAAGGGAAATCAACCCTAGCTGAAACCTCTTTTGTTGAGAATGTCGATCGACGACATACACCAGGTATCGAATGACACCAATGGGACGGATACAAAACTACCATAGAAAGTCAGGTAACGAAAGATGAGATTCCAATTGAGATGAGAGTGAAATCTAGGAAACCCTATATTCCCAAGCACCTCAGGAGAGAAATTAACAAAGTGGAACTTAATGGATTCTAAAAGAGGGTGAAGAGGGTTCCTAAGGATATGTCTTTCGAGGAGGCCTACTATAAGTACAGACTTGGTAATTTCATCAGAGAAAGCATAGAGACAAATAAGGGCATTGAGCTGCTATTCAACAAGGTATGTCGTAAACCTAATAGAACTCTGAAGAAGGAGCAAGATCCAGGGAAGTTCCTGATTCCATGCAGTATACATAACCATGATTTGCCAACCGCCCTCTGCGATACTGGATCTGCAGTCAGCATCATGGCAATAGACACTGCTGAAGTACTAGGATTAAAGGTGGAACCTTCTAAAGATAGTTTCACTTTCGCAGACAACTCCTGAGTTGATTCAGCAGGCATCATCAGGAATGTCAAAGTTGAGATAGGGGAATGCACTGTTCCAGTGGACTTTCATGTCATGGAGATTAAACCAGGCCCAAAAAATTTGCTTCTTTTTGGAAGAGCCTTCCTGGCTGCAGTGGTAGCCGTTTGTGATCTTAAGAAGAACAGGATGTGCCTCACTAATGTTGATGAAACTGTCTTCTATGATCCTTTGGAAAAGAAGACCGATAAGAAGTTTATTTCATGCATAGAGATGTTTGAATATCCAGCACCTAAAGATGGTTCAAACCGCGAGTCAGCAAAACCAGAATCAACATCGATCGACAATCTCCATTCAGCATCGGTCGCCAAGCAGCCTTCAGAATCGATCGACACGAAGCCTTCAGCATCGATCGACACCCTCTGTATTTAAGAACAAACCGAGACTGAAATGTCTAAGTCTGGGGGAAGGACAAGGAGTAGGAATAAGAAAAAGAAAAGGAATACAGATGGAGATTTCCTATCACTAGTTCCTTCACAAGGTCAAGAGGGAAGTCTTGAGTATAAAGTGCGCTGCAGAGGAAGTTCTGAACCTTTTGCCAAGGTTAGAGTGCTATGTGATCCTGAGCTGAGAGATAAAGGAGAAGTATCTGCCAGAGCTTTTACCAACTACATCAACAAAATGAAGAAGCGAGACACTGAGACTTGTTCTGGAGCAAGTTCACATCTTCACCCGGACTAAATCTGATCTCCAAAAGTCAAGCTAAATGACTATAACAAAGCGCTGAGTGGGAGGCAACCCACTATTAGGTAATTTCTTTTAATTTAGATTGTTACTGATTCTAGTTTTTTTGGGAACCGAAATCCACCTACTGTCAATAAATCGTAAAAAAAAGAAACTTCGGGAAAACCCTAAGTTTCCAGAGGAACCGGCTATCTGCAGAACCGCACAACGAAGATTAAGAAAACGATAAACTTAGAATTTTTAAAAGAATAAACGAAAATCAAGAGCAAAGAGGTTCTCATTCCGAATCTGCGTAGAACTGGTACAAAGTGAGTAGCCGAAAACTTAAGAACGAAACCCTAATTGAGACGCAGCTCGCTAACAGAAAACCGAAATATTCCTAAATGCTAGTTTTGGTGGTGAGAGCTCTGAAAATCGTGTCCCTTGCTTCAGCCCTAGATCTCTTATTTATATACTCCTCGCCTTGGCCATTCGGTCTTTCCATTTCGCCCAGATTTTACTATATTGGGAATTTTCCATTTTTCTCGATCCTTCCTTTTCTTCCGCGGAAATCTTCTATTTTTCTTCAAACCTGCCTTTTATCTCCAAACTTGACATTTATTTTCCTCCTGCGAGTAAACCGTCAAAACGTTATCGTATCTTCGGGTTAGATTCCGTTAAGATCGCGAGATGGGTTTTTATCGCGTTTTAGGACCTTCCGTGCCGTTCTGCGATAAATCCGTTTTTCGACTTTGTACGGGATCGTTTCCTGATCTGATGCCTTTTTTAGTAAATTCCTCGAGCTAATCGTAAGGTTTTACGATTTACTTGACGTTTTTATGAAAAACGCGTTTTTTACGATTTACTCGACGTTTTTATTAAAAACGCGTATTTTACGATTTTAACGAGAAATCTCGAATAAATCGTATAGTTTAGCCAATGTTCGGTGTTTCGTTTAACCGTTGCCGTTTTATACGATTTCCTCAAGTTCTTTGTCGAGAAAGCGAAGTTTTACGGTTTTTATCGTAAAACTCGAACGATAGGTCGGATCGAGATGGAACGGGAGACGTTTCGGCCGTGGTTCAGAAAGCGACCATGTCGAAAGACGTAAGTTTCGAATCGGGGATGCGGGAGATCGAGGCTCGGGACGTCCAGGAAGTCTTTAGTTTGTCCAACGGCAAACTAAGCCGGCTGGCTTAGTTCGCCGGTGGGCGAACTAGTCAAGGGCCTCCTAGTTCGCTGGTGGGCAAACTAGTTGCGACTAGTTCGCGTTTTACGGCTGTTTCGGTTTTTTGCGGTTTCGTAAAACGATCCTCGAGTTTTATAAAACAATCTTCGTGTTTATAAAACGATCTTCGAGTTTTATAATACGATCTTCTAGTTTTATAAAACGATCTTCGAGTTTATAAAACGATCTTCGAGTTTTATAAAACGACTTCGAGTTTTATAAAACGATCTTCGAGTTTTATAAAACGATCTTCGAGTATTTTAAAACGATCTCCGAGTTTTATAAAATGATCTTCGAGTTTTATAAAACGATCTTCGAGTTTTATAAAACGATTATCGAGTTTTATAAAACGATTCTCGAGTTTTATAAAACGATTCTGCGAGTTTTATAAAATGATTCTTCGGATTTTATAAACTGATTCTTTGAGTTTTATAAAACGATTGTCGAGTTTTATAAAACGATTCTGCGAGTTTTATAATACGATTCTCGAGTTTTATAAAATGATCCTTCGAGTTTTATAAAATGATTCTCGAGTTTTATAAAATGATCCTCAAGTTTTATAAAACGATCCTAGAGTTTTATAAAACGATTCTCGAGTTTTATAAAACGATTCTTCGAGTTTTATAAAACGATCCTCGAGCTTTATAAAACGATTCTTTGGGTTTTATAAAACGGTCTGCGAGTTTTATAAATGATGAATAGTTTTATAAAACGACTCCTCGGGTATTATAAAACTATTCCTTTTGTATTTTTGCGGGGAGTTTTGGCTATTGATTTCGTCGTACCGATTTTGACCCCAACAGTTTTAATTTCTTGCAGACTAAAAAAAAAAAAAGATCCAAGGAAGATGAGTTTGCCTAAGAATCGACGATGACTAGCTAGCATCGCTCGACAGAGCATCATAAGTATTGATCGCCACTTAAATGTGTTGATCGATACTCACATCAATGGCAGGTATAATCGCAAAAATTTGTTAAATATTTTCCTTATGGTTTATTGTCCCACCAATCTTAGGCTGTATAACATTGGTCACAGTGTTATTTAAGTCTGGGGGAGGTTCTACTAATATTGTGTGTTTAGTTAGATATTCAGAAAAGCAGACCTGAGTAGACGATTGCCATGATAATCGACCGACGAGAAACAGTCGATATCGATCGACAGTACATCACTTACATCGACCAATGGTAACTGTTTTTGATCGATCAATACTTAATCCGGTCAGGTATATCGTTCTTACTTGTTAAATTTCGTACTTCTGCTTTCTAATTTTCACCTTACCACCGACTGTGTTACACTGGGGACAGTGTAATTTAAGTCTGGGGGGATTACTAACGTTTATCTACTTTATGAGTCTTATTTAAAATATTTTCAAATTTTTTTTTATTGAGTCAAGAAGGGGATGATGATCTATTTCGATTTATTACTTGTCATCTAGCCACTCTTTAGACCAGTCTTAGATTTACTGATTGCAGAAGTACTAGAGATACTAAAGTGGATCAACTTGTCAACTATGTTTGCACTTGCTGAGAATGTTTGAAGGAACCAAAGCTGACCTCCAACCTAATATTGACTTGATTTGCTTGTTTTGGGACGTGGTATACAAGGGATCAGAATCCTCCTGCAAATCTGGAAGGTATAAGTCTGTAAATTTTTTGTTTCTTTCTCTCCTTCCTTTGGCATCCCAAAAAGAGAAAAATAAAAAGATTGAGATGATTTCCTGAGAGGCAGAGGGAGAGGTACATTACCCATGACCCCACTATTCTAATTCAAAGGAATGATCACATATTGTGGAAGCGAGGGAGATGTACATTACCCATGACCCCACTATTCGCCTACACTTTTCCAGAAAAAGCTACAAAAGTAGAAAGATCAATAAGATGAACATCAGTTGTTCATTGGGATTGATATAAAAAAAACAAAATTTTGGATTCAGAGAAGGGAGATATAGGGAGAAAAGAAACCAGAATAAGACTGCCTATTTACTCAGAAACTTGCTTGAGTTGAATCCAAGTGTTCCTTGATCGATACTCCCAAAGTAAAGCCTACACTTTTATTTTATGCAAGAAATGAGGTTAGTAGAGGGGATTGTCAGACAGGATCTGTTGAGTTGTTGATTAGGTGAATTTGGTTGCTATACTAGGATATTGTATAATGTGCTTCTAAGGTTAGGATGTTTATGATTTGGTTTGCACTACTAAAGAGATGGTGACTGAGTTTTTAAAATATTTTGAGTCCCTGCTGTTTTCAAACCTCTTTCAGAGAGACTGCCTGTCTATTTTGCTTGAGGACAAGCAAAAGTGTAAGTCTGGGGGAGTTGATTGACCATGGATTTTACCCATTTGTAACCATGGTCTATAGGTGTTTTCATATATATTTACTACAATATAGAGTCTATTTATATTATTTACAGGTTCAGGCACGATATGGAGTAAAGTGGTGATTTTGGTGTCTTTTGGAGCATTCTGAGTACAGAGCTGCGCAGATGCGTCAGATGTTTAGATATGGATGGAGATCTTTCCATGGTGCGACTTTGCTGATCTTTGGACATAAGATAGAAATCTGAGTTAGCTTTTCAATGCCACCGGTTTGGGGTCAATCAAACGGTTAGATCAGAAGTTATGCCTGTTTTACTGAAGAGTGGTCAGTCTGCATCGCGAGAGAAGGCTGTCGAGAAGAGGAATGTATATCGATCGATGGGAAAGCCTTCATATCGATTGATATGGATGCCAGAATGCGGGCCGAGTATATTTCATGACCGACTGAAGCCCAGAAGATACCACAAAGTTACAAAAATACCCTTGACGACTTGAAACCCTATTTATGTTATTTGCAAGCCATTGTTGACGGCTATCTCTATACACTTTTCTTTACTTCAAAATTCTTGTTAGAGAGTTGGAGAGAAGATTAAATCTCCTTCAGAGATTGATTGGAACTCCATTGGAATTATCTTTAATTTCTTATTCTATTATTATTAGGACTATGATTTGTGTTTCTTCTATCATGTCTGAGTAGTTCATCTTGTTAGGTTTAGGGATTTCATGAGCTTAATTTCAAACGGAATTCACTACAAGAAAACTAAGAAGTTACTACGAAATTTTACTAGGAAAACAATTCCTCGTAAAGTTACTACGAACTTACTTTGAAATTACGAGGAAACCATATTTCCTCGTAAGGTCTTCGTATAGGTACGAGAACAATATTTCCTCGTAACACCGTAGTAACGTTACGAGGAAATTACGTGGAAATAGTACATTTCCTCGTAAGCCCGTAGTAAATTAGTTTCCTCGTAAAGTCCTAGTAAAATGTTACTACGAAATTAAGAGGAACAAATTTGTTACTACGAAATTAGGAGGAACTGGATAGGAAATATGGAATTTAAATAAAAAAACGTGTTTTGTACCTACATTTCCTAGCAATTTCCTAGTAAGTGCTCAGATTGGAAAATTTCTATAAATACCACAATTGTGATTCATTTGAAACACACCAAGAAATAATCAGCTATAAGCTTGATATCAAGCACAGAAAAATGTCCGGTCCGGGAAATATTTTCGAGTTGCGGAAGTGGATGTATTCACACAGAGATAATAACGGGAGGGTGACGAATGAATATCTCGAAGGGTTGGAAACGTTTATGCATCAAGCAGATTCTACACCACTCACGCAGGAAAGTGGTAAGATGTTCTGTCCTTTTCGGAAATGCTGCAATACAAAATTAGTCATCGTGAAAATGTTTGGAAGCATTTAATAAATAGAGGTTTCATGCCATATTATTATATTTGGTATCAACATGGAGAAGATGATGCTAATTGTAGGAATGAAGGTAGCAGTAGTAATAGTAAATTTCAGGTTGAATCGGTTGATCATTTGCGTAATGAAAATAGCTATCATCACCAAGAGGAACAAATGGTAGATTGTGATAGGGTTCATGATATGGTAGGTGATGCCTTTGTAACTCATGTTGATGATGAAGTTGAAGAACCTAACTTAGATGTAAAAAAGTTTTATGAAGTGTTAGATGCTGCGAATGAGCCAATTTACAGTGGTTGTAGAGAAGGTCTATCTAAATTGTCGTTGGCTGCTAGGATGATGAGTATTAAAACCGATCACAATCTACCTGAAATTTGTATGGATGCATGGGCAGACTTGTTTAAAGAGTATTTGCCAGAAGACAATGTGTCTGCTGAATCTTATTATCCGATTCAGAAATTGGTATATAGTCTTGGGTTGCCCTCGGAGATGATAGAAGTTTGCATCGACAATTGCATGATTTACCGGGGAGATGATGAGAAGTTAGAAGAATGTCCATTTTGTAAGAAGCCACGATTCAAACCGCAAGGTCGAGGGCGTAATAGGGTACTGTACCAAAGGATGTGGTACCTACTAATCACAGACAGATTGGAGAGATTGTACCAATCTGAGGAGACTGCTGAAGGGATGAGATGGCACGCCGAGCATACTCAGACGGATGGAGAGATGACTCATCCATCAGATGCAAGAGCCTGGAAACATTTTAACAATGTACATCCACATTTCGCTAGCAATAGCCGGAATGTGTATCTTGGATTATGCACTGATGGATTTAGTCCTTTTGGAATATCTGGGAGACAATATTCATTGTGGCCGGTCTTTCTTACACCGTATAACATGCCACCGGAGATGTGCATGCGACGAGAGTTTCTATTCATGAGCATATTAATACCTGGTCCAAAACATCCAAAAAGATCTCTCGACGTTTTTCTACAACCACTGATAAAAGAGTTGAAAGACTTGTGGTCAACAGGGGTGAGGACATATGATTGTTCAACAAAAACAAACTTTACGATGCGAGCGATGCTTTTGTGGATCATAAGTGACTTTCCTGCATATGGTATGTTGTCTGGGTGGATTACACATGGGGGATTAGCTTGTCCATATTGTAATGGAATGACAGATGCGTGTCAGTTGAAGCATGGTAGGAAGATTAGTTGGTTCGATTGTCACCGTCGATTTCTTCCCATTCACCACCCATACCGAAGAAACAAGAAATTGTTCAGGCACAAAAGGGTTGTCAGAGACACTCCTCCTCCATAATTAAGAACAAATCGAAGCGCAAATCGATTACTACTGTGCTCTAGAAACAGCTCCTCCTGGTGGGAATTGGCTTGTTCCTCTTAATATGCATGATTCTTATGGTGTTCAGCACAATTGGCACAAAAAGAGTATATTTTGGGAATTGCCATATTGGAAAGATCTTCTTTTGCGCCACAACCTCGATGTGATGCATATAGAGAAGAAATTTTTTGAGAACATCATGAACACTATATTGAATGTCCCAGGGAAGACGAAAGACAACGTAAAATCAAGGTTGGACTTACCCGATNAAAAGAGTATATTTTGGGAATTGCCATATTGGAAAGATCTTCTTTTGCGCCACAACCTCGATGTGATGCATATAGAGAAGAAATTTTTTGAGAACATCATGAACACTATATTGAATGTCCCAGGGAAGACGAAAGACAACGTAAAATCAAGGTTGGACTTACCCGATATCTGCTCAAGGAGTGAGCTACATATAAAAAGTAATGGGCTAGTTCAAGTTCCAATATTCAGACTGTCATCAGAAAAAAAGTCTGCGTTGTTCAACTGGGTGGCTTCAGAAGTGAAGTTCCCTGATGGGTATGTTTCAAATCTCTCAAGATGTGTTGAGAAAGGGAAAAAGTTCTCTGGGATGAAGAGCCATGATTGTCATGTCTTTATGCAGCGTCTACTTCCCTTTGCGTTTGCGGAGCTACTACCGGCAAAAGTACATGAAGCACTTTCAGGTAATTAATTAATATAATACGATGACATGATTAATTTATTTATATATATATATATATACTAATGTGGATAATTTTTGTTTTCGTATATATATAAGGAATTGGAGCAATTTTTAGGGATCTGAGCATCCGCACTCTTAAAGTGGAAGTTGTCCAACAACTTCATGAAAACATCTCCGTCTTAATCTGCAACTTGGAGAAAATATTCTCGCCTACTTTTTTCGACGTCATGGAACACCTAGTTGTCCACCTCCCGTATGAGGCATTACTTCGTGGACCCGTGCATTATGGATGGATGTATCAGTATGAAAGGGCCATGAAAACTTTGAAAGGAAAAGCCAAAAACCTAGCAAGAGTTGAAGGTTCTATTGTTGCGGGAAGTTTGACGTAAGAAACATCACATTTCACTTCGTACTACTTTGCACCGATGTGGGAACCAAGATTCACACTTGTCGATTCCCGTTAAATAAGGAAACTTAGGAAAACCCTAATTTCCCAGAGGAACCGGATCTCTGCGAAAGCCAACGACAAGTAACAAAACAAATGCGGAAAATATGAAAAACGCAATAAAACGAATTTATAAAGAAAGTCGATCTTATTTCCGATTCGCGTAAGAGCGTTGCGATCATTACAAGGAATTACAAAGGCTTTGGCCGCAGGGGCCATCAGCGTGTTACAAACATAAAACCCTAGATCTAGTCGAGTCGCAGCTCGATAACGAAAGACGGAAAAAATAGGAAAAAAGGTTTGATTGATTTCGGACTGAACCTTATGAAAGGCTGCCTACGTACCCCTTTCGGAGATCAAGTCGAACGTAGTTCAGTTGATAGAGCTGGACCAGAGATCGAACTGCCTGGGCGAGTTCGTCTAGTAATTGAGCGCCAGTCATAGAAACCGAACTTGTCGAGAAAAAGCCTAAGTTTCTAAGTGCGGAAAATTCTAAGTCTAGAAAAGTTGTAAAAGTCTCAGATGAGAGCTCTTGATTTCGTCCCTCTGCTTCTGCCCTATGCCTCTTGCTTATATACTCCCTTCCTAGGCGGTTTAGGCGTTTTGGCCATTTAATAGGAATCTTGCCTTGAATCGGAAATCTTCTATTTATCCTCAAACTTGACATTTATCTTCATGTTTGACATTTATCTTCTTTCTGCGAGTAAATCGCCAAAAAGTCGTCGTATCTTCGGGTTGGACTTTGTTTAAAGTCGCGAGTGGTTTTTATCGCGTTTTATGACTTTCCGAGCCGTTTTGCGATAAATCCGTTGTACGACTTTAGACGAGATCGTTTCCTGATACGATGCCGTTTTTAGATAAGTTTCTCGAGTTAATCGTAAAGCTAAGCAATGTTCGATGTTTCGAATAAATCGTATAGTTTAGGCAATATTCGGTGTTTCGTTTAACCGTTGCCGTTTTAAATGATTTCCTCGAGTTCTTTTCGAGAAAACAAAGTTTTACGGTTTTTATCGTAAAACTCAAACGATAAGACGGATCGAGACGAAACGGGAGACATTTCGACCGTGATTGGAATACGATCGTGTCGAAGGACGTATGCCTTGAATCAAGGATGTGGGAGAACGAGGCTCGAGATGGTCAGCTCGACGTACGGAGAGCTAGTTCAGCTTGGCCAGGTCGCCATATGGCGAACTAGGTGATAAAAACCTGTGGGGCGAAGTCAGTAGTTCGCCTTCTGGCGAACTAAGCCGGCCTGGCTTAGTTCGCCAGCAGGCGAACTAGTCGAGGGACTCCTAGTTCGCGTTCTGCTGCGATTTCAGTTTTTTCGCAGTTTTGTAAAACGATTTCTCGATTTTATAAAACGATTCTCGGGTTTTATAAAACGATTCTCGAGTTTTAGAAAACGGCTTCTCGAGTTTTAGAAAACGATCCTCGAGTTTTATAAAACTATCTTCGAGTTTTATAA
>CAKOAT010158600.1:4681-46602 GCA_932364175.1 Eruca vesicaria subsp. sativa | reverse complement strand
GATCTTCGAGTTTTATAAAACGGCTTCTCGAGTTTTATAAAACGATCTTCGAGTTTTATAAAACGGCTTCTCGAGTTTTATAAAATGATCTTCGAGTTTTATAAAATGGCTTCTCGAGTTTTATACAACGATCTTCGAGTTTTATAAAACGGCTTCTCAGTTCTATAAAACGTTCTTCGAGTTTTATAAAACGATCTTCAAGTTTTATAAAACGGCTTCTCGAGTTTTATAAAATGATCCTCGAGTTTTATAAAACAATATTCGAGTTTTATAAAACGGCTTCTCGAGTTTTATAAAATGATCCTCGAGTTTTATAAAACGATTCTCAAGTTTTATAAAACGATTCTTCGAGTTTTATAAAACGATTCTCGAGTTTTATAAAACGATTCTCGAGTTTTATAAAACGATTCTTTGAGTTTTATAAAACGATTCTTCGAGTTTTATAAAATGATACTCGAGTTTTATAAAACGATTCGCGAGGTTTATAAAACGATTCTTCGAGTTTTATAAAACGATTCTTCGAGTTTGATAAAACGATTCTCGAGTTTTTAAAATTGATTCTTCGAGTTTTATAAAAACGATTTCTTTTATATTTTTGCAGAGAATTTTTGCCATTGATTCCGTCGTGACCGATTTTGACACCAACAGTTAGCCCCCCAGTTTGCTAGAATCTTGAGCCTTTAGTGTAAGGTTCTTGCGAGTGGTTAGCCAGTTTTAGTTAAGTTAGGCGGAATTAATGGTTGGAAAGGTCCGTTGAAAGTGATCTTTCCACTCTCCAGGGAGCGGAAAGCGTTTAAGATTAGGGCTGCGCCTTCGGAAGGCTGCCAACGTACCCTTTTGAGGGGATCAAGCCTTTCGTAGTTCGTTTTGGAGTTAAGGTTCGTATGACCTGTTTCCTAGCAAGACCTTTACAATCTAGTTATATTTCGTGTAGGAATTATCGAGCATATTGATGTCGATGGCATCTGGACCTTTCCTGGCCTTGAGACTAGCCTCGTAAGCCGTTTGCTGTGGCCGAGCGTAGCCGTTATAGTTTTCGGACTGGCCGTGTGCGGCCCTGAGTCCATGCCGCTTTTGCGGCTTTATTAAAAATCAGTTTGCGTTTTTAAGAGCGTGTTTTTATTCGTATGAATGTAGCGGGAAGAATATGAGTTGATATTGAGGGAGGTCCGCGAGTTTTCGTCTCGCATTCCTTTTTCCCTTAGTGTATCGCCTTGTTCGTTTTCCCGTTTTAGGATGTTTAGTAAATCGAGTGAGCGTTTACATATAGACGAAGAGACATGCCTTTAGGATCTCGATTCATGCCTTGAGACGTTAGCAACCAGTGTGCTGGGTTTAGGGCAAGACATAGGTTTACTTTCGGATTGAGGCTAAGCGATGACTAGTCGGTTTCGTTTTGCCTGTTGCGATTTTAACCTGATTCCATACCGATTTAGAATCTGCGATAGGTTCTCGGCTTATATGATTCGTCTGGTTGGAACCGAGCATCTCACCGGAAACAATTTCTAAGTTGCGCGGAAGTGCTGACCAAAAGTTTGGATTTCTTTTATAGCGCTATTACCCTTGTGTCGGGTGTTCGAGAGCTATCTCTGCGAGATAACTTAAGTTTGTATAGGACTGTTGCGAGTTTGTTGTGATCAGCAACAAAAATTTTAGGCGATAAATCTTTACGTTGTTTTGGCCTTCGCGAAGGATACGTACGTTAAGAAGTTTTGCGTAATTTTATAGTCGCGGACAGACTGTTAGGTCTTCCAAGAAAATGACTTTATCGAGGAAGGTATTTATGTCGAAAAACTAATCTCCGGGCGTCTGCGACGTCTCGCAGTGCCGAAAGTTGGTTTTTATTTTATATGCCGCGTTTCGTGTTCTGAACATTTGCGGGCTTGAAGATGTTGCTCGGTGTTGCGAGGGTTTTGTCTAAACCCTGCTTTGCAGGAACATTTTGGTTCGTTTGCGGATATTCGCAATTAAAACTTACATTCCCGTTTCGATGTTAGGTAGTTTTACGATTTGTGCTAGAGCAATTAGGACCGAGAGGTCGCGTAAGTTGTTTCGCCGAAACAAAGCGTTTTTTGTTACGGTGCTTTGTGAAGTGTTGACCTTCCGAGATTCGTACGGCTTTAGGAGCTCTGGTACGAGTGTTTTCTTATACGTCGGATTTTGTAGGCAACTTGCTTCGGGAATAGAGTGAATCGCGAGAATACAGAACTTACCCGATTTTCAACAAGTTTGCATTATCCGTTGAATGTATTGGCTTGGCGTGAAGGTTGTGTTCAGCCGCACAGCCAAGGTTGTATTTGGTAGAGGATTAGACCACGACACTTTCGTGCTATCGAAAAGGTCGAGTCGGTTTGTAAACTTGGCATTGAAGTGAAGCGTGATCGGACAATAGCCAAGTAGCGTTTGTCGAGCTTGATATGCCAAGTATGCCCGTGGTTATAGAAAACGTTTTTCCGCTGTAGGTGTGATTTATACGATGAAAGTTTCGTATAAACTTTCCTTTGTTTGTATGGAAGTTGTTTCTTTTTTACTCGAGGGAGACAGATCCTAAGAAGCTCGATGCAGAGCCCGTGCGGAGTCGTTTGCGGGGCGATCTCATTCTCGGATGTAAACGGGAGGAATGAGAGCGGATGTTCGTGAACCGATCGGCTAAAGAGTGAGATCTTTCAGATCGTGTCGCGAGGAGGCAAAGTTTAGATTGGCCGCCCAGTGCCAGATTGTATGGCTTGGTTTTTGCTATAAGGAAAGTACTTTTCGCAAAACCTGTTACGTTTACTTTCGAAAGTTACTTCGTTATGACATGATCCTGACTATACGAAGGATTTCTCACGTAAGCAACGGGCGATGAATTCAGTAAATCGACGCGACACATTGGGTTAACAATGTTTCCGCAGATTTTTTGAGAAAAATTTCCGCTTAGTTTTTGATTCTTCGGTGATAGTTTTTCCGGAGTCACTCGTGGAGTTTTACCAAAAGTTACTTCACCGAGATTTAGTCGCAAAATGTTTTGGCGGGTTTCTCGGACGGAATGAATCACATAATCAGCAATAGGATCAGTCGGCGAGAAGGGAGGACGTGTTCTCTATTGCTGCTTTGTGTTCTCGATTTTTCTTTTGCCGCAAATGTTCTTGACATTATTCCGTGACTCACTTGGTTTGACGGAAAATGAGATCAATGCTTTGATGTCTAAAGATTTTGATTCTTGTCCTTGTTTTATCAAGGTTGAGAAGATCTTTATGACTTCGGCAAATAATCGAGTTTTGCTCTGAAGTTTCGCAGATATTTTCTAACCGCATGATTGCGACGAGAGATGCTGTATATTCCTCAAGATTTTTTCCCAGATGGTTTGGATCAGTCTTTAGCGCTTAGACGGTTTTAAGACTGTCGTTTGCTTTTTGGATGATTTCGACGAGGCGTTGCATCGTCCAAATATTTTTCCGCTTATTTTAGCAAGCGTTTTCTTGATGCGAGGAAAAATGTTTGGCGAAAGAAGAAAGACGAGTTTCGTTTGAAGGATTGGGATGATCGAAAATCCAGGTCGATTAAAGACCATGGTGGATCGGAGTTGACTAGGAGTATGTCTGATTTACGAAAACTTCTAGGAGCAAGTAGGTTTTAAGATAACGTCAGCGTCTCTATCTCTCTCTTTCTTTAGGAAATGAGTACGTTTGAATGCGTGGCGATCGTTTCTCGGTTGTATGAGAGATAGGATCGGTTTGCGAGTTATGCCTGAATGGTTAGAAAACAACAAATCGAGATAGACGAACATTGCTTATGACTTAGCATACTAGACTATCCTCTAAATTCTAAGTTCTCTAGGTTTCACGGCAGTTTACAAGACGTTTTCGTTTCTTACCTACGAGAAATTAGAAGTCTAATAAAATTTTCAAATCGGACATACCTTAGTTTCATCGATGATTTGGGATAGCCTATTCTTCGTTCTTCGTCTTTTGACTTACCGATCTTCGACGAATTACCGGCAAGAGTATCGGAGCGGGGAGAAGACTTAACCATCGGAGCTCATGTTCTTGTTTCTTCATACTGCTGGTTTTATTTGGCCGACTAGGTGCGCTTCGTATATCAAAAAAATCAATCGCGTGTTTATGATTGGATGTTTTCGACTTAGCATGGCAGAGTTTTGTAAAACCGGATTGGGTTTAGAGAGTTCAGATTTCTCGTATAGTTTAGGCAACTTTGGTGTTAAGTCAACCGTTGCCGTTTTAGACGATTGATTCGTACTTATACGAAGAAACAAGTCTTTGCGGTTTTGTCGTAAAATCCCGATGGAAATTCCGATTGAGACGAAACGAGAATCAGCTCGATCAAGACTCGAGAGAGAAACTCGAGGATTGGTTCAGCTCAACGTAAGGCAAGTCGGGTGAACCCTTTCAGCTCGCCGTGTGGCGATCTGGACGGTAAGAACCGTTGGGGAAAAGTCAGCGTCTCTTGGGCGAGCCAGGCGCTTGGTTCAGCTCGCTGTATGGCGAGCTAGCTAGCTCTACGTTTGGTGAGCAAAGACTCTTGGCGCGGGTGATCTCGATTCGTCGGGTTGACTTGTTTTCGTCGTAGAATCTCAACAGAAAGTCCGATTGAGACGAAACGAAAAGCGACTCGATCAAGATTCGAGATGGAGATGTTTCGATCCGTCGGGCTTGTTCAACTTGCCTAATGGTGAGTCGGCGAGCACAGTCCCGATTCATCAAGCTATCTTGTTTTCGTTGTAAAACCTCAACGAAAACTTTGATTGAGAGGAAACGAAAAGCAGTGAGATTATTGTTTAGAGTACGGTCCGGCTCACCATATCTATGAGTTGGATTGTGCGGACCCTCGTGGAAAATTCAGTGCCTCTGGGACGAGGTGGAAAGCTGGTCAGCTCGCCAAGATGGCAAGCTAGGTTGCTTGGCCAACTCACCGTCTTTTCGGCTGGATAGTATTGCCCGATTCTGCGAGTAGCCTACGGTTCTTCTGCGAGTAACCTAGGGTTTTGTCGCGAATATCCTAGGGTTTTTCCGCGAGTAACCTAGGGCTTTCTCCGCGAGTAACCTAGGGCTTTCTCCGCGAGTAACCTAGGGTTTTTCCTCGAACAACCTAGGGTTTTGCCGCGAATAACCTACGGTTTTTCCGCGAGTTACCTAAGGATTTTTCCGCGAACAGCCTAGGGTTTTATGCGAACAGTCTAGGGTTTCCGCGAGTATCCTAGGATTTATTTCACGAGTAACTTACGGTTTGTTCCGCGGTTTCTGGGAAAGCAAGTTGTATTTTTCCGAAAGGTTCTCGGAAAACGTCTTTTGCTTAACGCGTGAGATTTGTCCAACTCGGAAATAATAAAAATACTATGGGGTTTGATAGATTTTATCGTTGCACTTAGTGATCTGAGATAGAAATCGTGAGTTTATTTTGTTGCTCTCCCCATGGCAAAGAGTCGCGATTAGGTTTTCGATTTTGTTGTGTACTACAGCGTTTGCGTGAGCGTTGGCTGTAGGAGCAGTCGCTGCTGGAGTTGTTTTACCAGCGTATTTTTGCGAGTTGCGACTTTGTCTTTCATACATCCAGACATCGTTTTGGTCAAGCGTTTTGCGGCTATGAGTAAGAGTAATCCGACCCCCCCCCCCCCTCCTTCTAGCGCCAAACTGTGGGAACCGAGATTCACACTTGTCGATTTCCATTAAATAAGGAAACTTAGGAAAACCCTAATTTCCCAGAGGAACCGGATCTCTGTGAAAGCCAATGATAAGTAACCAAATAAATGCGGAAAATATGAAAAACGCAATAAAACGAATTTATAAAGAAAGTCGATCTTATTTACGATTCGCGTAAGAGCGTTGCGATCATTACAAGGAATTACAAAGGCTTTGGCCGCAGGGGCCATCAACGAGTTACAAACCTAAAACCCTAGATCTAGTCGAGCCGCAGCTCGATAACGAAAGACGGAAAAAGATAGGAAAAAAGGTTTGATTGATTTCGGACTGAACCTTATGAAAGGCTGCCTATGTACCCCTTTCGGGGATCAAGTCGAACGTAGTTCAGTTGATAGAGCTGGACCAGAGATCGAACTGCCTTGGCGAGTTTGTCTAGTAATTGAGCGCCAGTCATAGAAACCAAAAAAAGTCTCAGATGAGAGCTCTGGATTTCGTCCCTCTGCTTCTGCCCTATGCCTCTTGCTTATATACTCCCTTCCTAGGCGGTTTAGTCTTTCCATTTCGCCCAGATTCGAGTTTAATGGGAATCTTCCATTTATCTCGATCTTTCCTTTTTTCCCGCGGAAATCTTCTATTTATCCTCGATCTTGACATTTATCTTCAAGTTTGACATTTATCTTCTTTCTGCGAGTAAATCGCCAATAAGTCGTCGTATCTTTGGGTTGGACTTCGTTTAAAGTCACGAGTGCTTTTTATCGCGTTTTATGACTTTCCGAGCCGTTTTGCGATAAATCCGTTTTACGACTTTAGACGAGATCGTTTCCTGATACGATGCCGTTTTTAGATAAGTTTCTCGAGTTAATCGTAAAGCTAAGAAATGTTCGATGTTTCGATTAATCGTTGCCATTTTCTACGATTTACTCGGGGTTTTATTAAAAACGCGTTTTGTACGATTTTTACGAAAAATCTCGAATAAATCGTATAGTTTAGGCAATATTCAGTGTTTCGTTTAACCGTTGCCGTTTTATACGATTTGCTCGAGTTCTTTTCGAGAAAACAAAGTTTTACGGTTTTTATCGTAAAACTCGAACGATAAGACGGATCGAGATGAAACGGGAGACATTTCGACCGTGATTCGGAATACGATCGTGTCGAAGGACGTATGCCTTGAATCATTGATGTGGGAGAACGAGGTTCGAGATGGTCAGCTCGACGTACGGAGAGCTACTTCAGCTTGGCCAGGTCGCCATATGGCAAACTAGGTGATAAAAAGCTTTGGGGCAAAGTCAGTAGTTCGCCAGCAGGCGAACTAGTGGAGAGGCTGCTCGGCTTAGTTCGCCAGCAGGAGAACTAGTCGTGACTAGTTCGCGTTCTGCTGCGATTTCGGTTTTTCGCGGTTTTGTAAAACGATTTCTCGAGTTTTATAAAACGATTCTCGAGTTTTATAAAACGATTCTTGAGTTTTATAAACGGCTTCTCGAGTTTTATAAAACGATCCTCGTGTTTTATAAAACTATCTTCGAGTTTTATAAAACGGCTTCTCGAGTTTTATAAAACGATCTTCGAGTTTTATAAAACGATCTTCGAGTTTTATAAAATGATCTTCGAATTTTATAAAACGGCTTCTCGAGTTTTATAAAACGATCTTCGAGTTTTATAAAACGGCTTCTCGAGTTTTATAAAACGATCTTCGAGTTTTATAAAACGATCTTCGAGTTTTATAAAAACGGCTTCTCGAGTATTATATAACGATCTTCGAGTTTTATAAAACGGCTTCTCGAGTTTTATAAAACGATCTTTGATTTTTATAAAACGATCTGCGAGTTTTATAAAACGGCTTCTCGAGTTTTATAAAACGATCCTCGAGTTTTATAAAACGATCTTCGAGTTTTATAAAACGGCTTCTCGAGTTTTATAAAACGATCTTCGAGTTTTATAAAACGATCTTCGAGTTTTATAAAATGGCTTCTCGAGTTTTGTAAAACGATCTTCGAGTTTTATAAACGATCTTCGAGTTTTATAAAATGGCTTCTCGAGTTTTATTAAACGATCTTCGAGTTTTATAAAACGGCTTCTCGAGTTTTATAAAACGATCTTCGAGTTTTATTAAATGGCTTCTCGAGTTTTATAAAACGATCTTCGAGTTTTATAAAATGGCTTCTCGAGTTCTATAAAACGTTCTTTAAGTTTTATAAAACGATCTTCAAGTTTTATAAAACGGCTTCTCGATTTTTATAAAATGATCCTCGAGTTTTATAAAACGATCTTCGAGTTTTATAAAACGGCTTCTCGAGTTTTAAAAAATGATCCTCGAGTTTTATAAAAAGATTCTCGAGTTTTATAAAACGATTCTTTGAGTTTATAAAACGATTCTCGAGTTTTATAAAACGATTCTTCGAGTTTTATAAAATGATTCTCGAGTTTTATAAAACGATCGTCGAGTTTTATAAAACGATTCTCGAGTTTTATAAAACGATCCTCGGATTTTATAAAACGATTCTCGAGTTTTATAAAACGATCCTCGAGTTTTATAAATTGATCCTCGAGTTTTATAAAACGATTCTTCGGGTTTTATAAAATGATTCCTTTTATATTTCTGCCGGGAGTTTCGGCCGTTGATTCCGTCGTACCGGAATATAGATGCCTTGAAAGAGTTTTCCTCGTAAAGCCCTAGTAATGTCATTACGAGGAAATAAAAACACGGGCATAGATATTTCCTCGTAAGGTCCTAGTAACGTTACTAGGGCTTTACGAGGAAACAAAATTCCTTATATATACTCGAGCAATCCGGTTTCTCATTTTCTAGTAAGCTTCTCTCTTAATCCTCTAAAGGTTCTCTCTAATTCGTAGTTAGGTGATTAGATTAGGGAATTTAGATTAGGTGGTTAGTTTAGGGAATTTAGATTAGGTGGATTAGTTTAGGTAATTTAGATTAGGTGGTTAGTTTAGGTAATTTAGATTAGGTTGGTTTACTTTTTTTTTTTTGATGTTTTTTTAAATTATACGGGAATTAATGTTTTTGATTTTTTTTTTAAAAAAAAAATATAGATGCCTTGAAAGAGCAAGCTTGCTAGGGCTGCTGGTAAGACGACGTCGTCTCTCGAGGGGAGTCACTACGGAGATCTTTTTGGGCGTCAGGATGCTCCGGGTTCATCTTCGTCAGCTCCCGGTTCATCTTCGATTCCCGAGACTCAGGGAGTTTCTACGGCGTCCCGGCAACCACCTCCTCCTCCTCCTCCACCGGTCGGGGTTCATCCCGATTTTCAGGTGCCGCCGAACGCACCCTTTGTTTTACTATTAATTTTTATTATTTATTTTAATTTTTTTCTTAACGTTATTAATATTTTTATTTACAGGCCGCCCCTAGGAAAAAGGGGTGTGTCGTCGGGATTGGCTTGGTTAACGATGTCCCTGCAGCGACATCGTCTTATCATCAAGAGCAGCAGGATGTCAATGTTCAGCTACGCTCGCAGTTGGCTTCGCTCACCGATGTCCTCGACATTATGGCGGTTGGAAACCCGCAATTGGAGGAGATGTTGCGTCAGAGACGGGAACGCGGAGGGATTCCAACCCAACAGCATCCACCATTACAGTCACAGCCGGCAACCAACTTTGGAGAGGAGCAGGATTTGGCGAGCCAGGACGAGTTCGTTCGCCATTTTCACGACCAGCATCCGTAGTTTTTTTTTTTATTTTAATTGTATATTATGAATTTTAAAACTTAATTGTATATTATTTAGTTATTTATGAAATATTTTGTTTTTTATTTTTTATTTATAATTTGAGTTTTTTTTTTATTTTAAAAAAATAAATTATTTCTATTTATAATTAATTTTTTTAATAGGGAAAAAAATATTTCGAAGCAAAATCCTCGTAATGGTTTCCAAGTAATGTCCTCATAATTAATTCTAGTAAGTTCCTCATAACGTATTACTACGAGCTTACGAGGAAAAGCTTACTACGAGCTTATGAGGAAGTGCTACGAGGACCTTACGAGGAAAAGCTAACCACGCCTTTACTAGGAAAAGTTTCCTAGTAAATTTGCTAGGACCTTACGAGGAAAAAGGCTTTACGATGAACGTGTTTCGACGAAACGCGTTTCCTCGTTATTTCCTTGTAAAAGGCCATTTACTAGGAAATAACGAGGAAAACCCATCCTAGTAATGGACGAGTTTCCTTGTAGTGATATCAATTAGGATTGCTAGAATATATATAGATCTCTACACCAGGGTGATTTGTAATACTAGGATCTGGAGTAATTAGGATATCATGAAAGTGTGACTGATTGCTTGAACCTAGAATCATAGGAAAATTGAGATGCACTAAAGTTCAGTCAATTAACGGAACCCGGATCCTACTGGATTAGATACTTAGGCGCATATGAGAATTGGTCTAGGAATCTAGTTGAACATAATCGATTAGGTCGTAAATGCTTGTCTGAGGTAATATCGATCGACGCTCAGGAGATAGCATCGATCGATACTCATTTCTTGTTCGCATGCGAAAGCTGGAAGAAGGACTTAGACATCTGATTAGTAATTGCATTGATAGATGGATTACTTACTTACTAAAATCGAGTTCTACAATGAATCTATAAGCTATTAGCATCTTGAATTGTAGTTTTGAATCTCTTGATATATAAATCCCTAGGTCTAGCTATTTCTCCTTATTGCTTACAAACTCAACCAATCGAACAACTACCTTGTTCACATTGCTTTTATTTACTGTTTTATAAACTGTTCACCTAGCTTAACTTTGATTTTTATAGTCTATTATGTACCCCTGCTCTCTGTGGATTCGATCCCTAAGTACTACAATTGAACCTCTTATTTGAGAGAGTAATTCGCTCCTTAGGGTTAAACATTTGAGTGATATCAACTCTCCACACCATAAATTCAATGAGGTGCAGCTACTCAGCACTTTCTTTAGAGGAATCTATTTGAAGTATCAGATGGCTCTTTATACAGCAAGCGATTCGAATTCAACACCAGGAATCCAGAAGAGGCTGTGAAACTTATTGAGAATCTAGCAAACAACAGTAGCACCAAAAATACTGATTCTGAAAGGAGGAAATCTGTAGCATTCCTTAGGAAGGAACATATGGATGAAGTGAAGCTAAGTTGGATAATATTAACCAGCTGCTTATGAGACTTGTCCGCGCAGCTGAAGATGCAGAAGACATAGATTCATAGTTAGAGGCAGATGTGAATTACATTGGAGGAACTGGATTTCAGAGGTCTGGAAATCAGTTTGGAAACAAGAACTTCAATGGTAATGGCCAGAGAAGTAACTTCAACCAGAATTCACAATATCAGAAACCCTACAACAGCAGCAGCTACAACAACAAGGGTTATGGAAATTCATTTTACCAGAATCCACCAAAACAGAGCAAGATAGAAGCCATGCTTGATCAGGTTATCTTGAAGGATAACTAAGGCTAACAGTGGACTTCAATGGGAAGATTGATTCCATCTACAAAGATCTGAACTCCAAGATTGAGACTTTGGATACTCAGGTAAGGAAGTGTGAGACCGAGGTAGTTCAGACTAGAGAAGCTGTTAGGAGGCAAGAAGGGGATGAAGATATGAAACACCATGTTAAAGCCATACTGGATGATGATTTCTTGCAAGAGATTATACATGTGAAGAAGGAAGAGGACGATTTTGAGGAGAACAACTTGTATGGTTCCGACGAATCGCCTTCACATCGATCGACGCCAACAAATGCACATCGTTCGACAGGATCCTACACAGATCAATCGACAGGAATCAACACAGATTGATTGATATCAACCGAGTCAACAGAATTGTGCAATGTCATCTGGATTTTGACACACAAGGAGTTCACAGAATAACATCCACATCCACCCAGCCCTTTCTGCTCCACCATAGATCGACATCGATTGGCAGGAAACAGTTCCCATCGATATCTATTGACAGAGAGATGACGCCATCGATCGGCAGGAAACAGTTCCCATCGATCAATGCAACCCTCTCACTCGCCAAGTGCGCTTGCCCCCAATAGATATATCACGAATCAACGCACTCCGACCACCATCAACCAACCCTTCCAACCATACATCAGAGCCTATTGACATTGACAAGGCCACTATTGGAAGAACCCTGAGGAAAAGGAAGGATAAAATCCCTAAACATCTGAAGAGGGAACCCAATGAGAATGAGATGGATGGTTTCACTAAGAGAGTCCTCAGTCCTCATGATCCCACTGGACAAACCTTTTTAAGAGGTTTAGTGATATCATTCAAATTACTATAAAGAGTGAATTACTCTCTCAAATAAGAGGTTTAGTTGTAGTACTTAGTGACCGAATTCACAAGGAGCTAAGAAACCAAGTAGACCTAAACAGTTATGAATAATCTAGGCAAACAAATAATTAAACAATAAATAAATAATAAAGCAGTAAATATAGCAAGTGATAAACGAAACAGTAAACAAGATAATCAAGACTACCGTTCAGCTTGACAAGGGGTTGTTTTATTGAAGGATGGTTGCTAGATCTAGGGTTTCTATTCAGGTATTTGAGATTATAAATTTATAGGTGCTATCTAAATGTTTGCATGATATTAAATAGCATTAACTATCTCAACAACATATTTACTAAACTTTCATTTAATAAATAAGTCTAATGACTAGAAGGTCGTTGACCTAGACAAGAATGTTCGATCAGTGACAGTGTTGATCGATTATTCTATAAGAATATTGATCGATTCACTTTACTCATCATTGGTCGATTTCTTATGGAAATATCGATCGATGAGTCCGGTAAAGCGTTACACGCGAGTTACAAAGACTCACTATGGGTCCCTAGATCAAACTCTCTCTATATTTTTAGCAAAATTATAGCTTAATGAGGATGTCTTCAAGACTATCGGAATTATTTAAAGATATCTAAACAACCTAATAGTCCTAGATTCAGGTTTCTAGTTAGCAAGTCTAGAACGTGAGCGTTAAGAACATCCTATTAATGAATACCACAACAATTAATCCTATAGTTGGGGCTAATCCCTTTAATCTATTTGAACCCTAAACCTAAGAGGTGGATCTACTCTAACATGAAGTTTGTCACACAAATCATAGAAAGAATAGATAAATAGAATATAATAGATAGAATAATAAAACCAATGGAGTTCCAGGAAGACTCTGATGGAGTTCCTCCCTTCTCTCCTAGAACTAAGAACAAGAACAATAGAATAAAGCTTAGGTAATCTCCAGCCGTCAACAATAGCTTGCAAATAACATAAATAGGATTTATGGTCGTCCAAGGGCATTCTGGTAATTTGTGTTAACTGCAGGGACAAAATTAGTCATAAAATATGCTCGGTCCACATTCTAGGATCTCCATAGATCGACACAAGTATTGTTGCATCGATCGATTCTTCTTTGTCTTCTTGACAGCTTCCTCTCCCGAGGCAGACTGACCACTCTTTAGTAAACCAAGCATAACTTCTGCTACAGGATGATGATTGACCTCAAAATGGTGGAATTGGAAAGATAACCCAAATCTATATCTTGTGCCAAAATATCGGCGAAATATAACGGTGGGAAAATCTCCATCCATAGCTAAACATCTGATGCGTCTCTGTAGTTCTACGCTCAAAGGGCTCCAAAAGACACCAAAATCACCATATTTCTCTAGAACGTACCTGAACCTGTTAATACTCTAAAATCATGGTATATCAAATTCCCCTAGACTTACCCTTTTGCTTTTCCTCAAGCAAAACAAACATGCAATCTCTCTGAAAGAGGTTTGAAAAGAACAAGGAGTCACAGATTTTAAAACTTTGAAATCGTCACCTATACAATATTGCAATCAACATCTAAGAAGTCCTAATCACATAAATTCATTATGCCATATCCTAGCTTAGCAACCAAATTCATCTAGCCAGCAACTTAGCAAATACTATCTGACATTCCCCTTAACTAATCTCATTTCTTAACATAAAATAAATGTGCAGGCTCTACCTTGGGAGTATCGATCACATGATGCAAGGATTCTCAAACAAGTATTTGGATCTGCAGGTAAAAGTTAGTTTCTATCTTTTCTCTCCTGAGTCAAAAATCAGCTTCTAAGGCATTGTTGGGGTCAAAATCGGTACGACGGAATCAATGACCAAAAGTTTCCGCAAAAATAAAAATACATTTTATAAAACACGAAAAGTTGTTTTATAAAATTCTAAGAACTTTCCGAACAAAAGAAATCCGCGCGAAACTTGGATATCGTCATCTCAGAAAAACGAACGAAACAATCTCCGATTGCAGGATTGCCCAAGTTAAGCGAAAAACCGCATCCGCCACACTACGAGCAGGGTCGACCGAACCAGTTCGACGTGCGCCGAGCCGAACCATCTGGTTCAGCTCGCCGCACGGCGAACTTGTTGGTCCCCGACCAGCTCGCCGTACGTCGAGCTGATCGCCTCAAATCAGCTCGCCGTACGGCGAGCTGATCGCCTCAAATTAGCTCGCCATACGTCGATCTGACCGTCGCGAGCGTCACTCCCCCGCATCTTATACGCAAGGCATACGTCCTTCGATTCGATTTTGCTCTGAACCATGGTCGAAAGGTCTCTTGTTTCATCTCGATCCGTCTTACCATTCGAGTTTTACGATAAAAATCGTAAAAGTCCTCTTTTCTCGTAAGAATTCGGGAAGATCGTATAAAACGGCAACGATTAAATGGAACATCGTACATTGTCAAACTATACGGTTAACTCGAGAAGTATTATAAAAAACGACATCATATCAGGAAACGATCTTTGCTAAAATCGTAAAATAGTTTTTATTGCAAAACGGCGCGGAAAGTCCTAAAATGCGATAAAAGCCTATCCCCGGTTTTAGACGAAGTCCAGCCCAAAGATACAATGACGATTTACCTATTTACTCGCAGAAAGAAGATAAATAGAAGATTTCCGAAGAAAAATGGAAAGATCGAGATAAATGGAAGATTTCCGATAGACTCGAATCTGGGCAAAAAGGAAGGACTAAACCGCCTAAAGAGGGAGTATACAAGCAGAAGGCCAAGGACAGAAGAAAGAGACAAGATTTTTAGAGCTTTCACCACCAAATTTAGCATTAGGAAACTTTCCGTTTTTTGTTATCGAGCTGCGTCTCAACTAGGGTTTGCAGTCTTAGTTTGTTAGATCTAGGGAACTCGCCGTCAGCTCTTGTGGCCAAGTCTTACTCTCGTTGTACCACTCTTACGCAGAATTAAGAATAAGAATCCTCTTCGCTCTCTATCTCATTTTTCATATCTTTTATTTTCTCATCATTTACTTGATTGCTTGTGTGCGGTTCCGCAGATAGCCGGGTCCTCTAGGAAATTAGGGTTTTCCCTAAGTTTCTTAATTCACGTAAAATCAACAGGGGTGAATTTCGGTTCCCACATGCATGATTATTGACCAAAATTAAACAGGCTTCCATGAAACAATCTTGGTAGTTGCCACCAAGTCATGATCACTTCTTTATGACCTATATCCAAGAATTTATATGAAGTGAGCCTTAATGTTTGTAGCCACCAAGTCCCATTCGAATCCTTTTTGTTGAAATCATTATGAGTAAAGCCTTAATGGTTGTAGCGACCAAGCCCTATTCTGCTTGCACCTAACTAAAACCTATAAATATATTTTTCTCTTCTTTTTTTTTTCGCTTTTTCGGTTTTTTTTTATGAAACTAAATATCTCTACTTAAATATCTAGGGTCGAAAATAGAGAGAGAAAATGTGATAAATCTACACAAGGCTTTACCTTCCAGACTTGTTTAAAGAATCCGATCCCATGTATACCAAGTCCCAAGATAAGCAGTTGTGTCAGGTTTAGTGTTGGAGGTCAGCTTTGGTTCCTTCAAAAAATCTAAGCAACTGTGGATAGTTGACAGGATGATTCACTTTAGCATCTTTAGTACTATTTGTAATCAGTAAATCTAGAATGCTGCTAAAGAGTGGTTAGATAACAAGTGAAAATCAAATACGATCATGATCCATTTTCTTAAGCTTAATAAAAATAGTTGTAAAAGCTAATTTTTATAAGACTCATAGCAAATAAAATATTAGTAAACCTCCTCCCAGACTTATATTACACCATCCCAGTGTAAAGAAAATCGGAGTTACGGAAAATGAAAAGAAATCATAAGTACTCAATGTAACAAGGAAGAAAGATGAACTTGACCATACTTAATAATCGATCAATGTGTATGCGAGTACATCGATCGGTGCAGGTGATCGTCTGTTGATCGGTATCGACTGTGCCTCGTCGGTCGATAAGATGGTAATCTTTCTCCTTGGATACTTTTTTAGACAGAAAACTCAAAATAAAGCATAATATTAGTAAAACTTCCCCCAGACTTAAACAACACTGTCACCAGCGTTATATAGTCTAAGATTGGTGGGAAAATAAATCATAAATATTAAATTAACAAGGAAAAACGGTATATCTAACTTGGATATGAGTTTTGATCAACACAATTAAGTGGCGACCAATACTTCTGATGCTATGTCGATCAATGCCAGCTAGCCATCGTCGATTCGTGTTGAAACTCGTACTTCCTTGGATCTGAAATTATAAATAAATACAAATAGAAAATAATTAAAAGTATTTTTTGTAAGGAACAGTAACTACTACAGTAACATAGCTACAGTGTCACTCGACTTGACTGCTACAGTGTCGATCGATGCTGCTGCTACAGTTTTGTTCGTTGGTTCTGCTATAGTGTCACTTGCTGCTACAGTAATTTACTATTCATGTTTTTTTTTAATCTGAAATCAGTGAAAAATAAAAATCAGTAATAAATGAAAATAAAACCAAATTTAAAACAAACCTAACAGTGGGTTACGTCCCACTCATCGCTTATTTTAGTCATTAGCTTGACTTCTGGAGATATCTGATTCAGTCCGGATGAGGATGAGAACTCGCTCCAAAACAAGTCTCAATTTCTACTCTCTGAAGCTTTATCATTCTTGTGTGAAAGCCTCCTCCATAGACTCTTCTCCTTTGTCTATCATCTCAGCAATAAGGAGTGCTTTAGGCTTTGCTAAAGGCTGTGAGAAGCATTTTCTGCGCACTCTGGATTTCCTGACACCATCTGAGAAGTGAGGAGTGAATGATAACTGAAGATCTCCCTTGATCCTTTTCCTCTTCTTCCAATTCATCCTCTGTTTTCCCCCTGGACTTGTCTATTTCTGTCTCTGCATGCTGAGATACTCGAAGGATGTCATGATTTGGTTGTGTCGATCGATGGTTTCTAACCGGTGTCGATCGATGGTCTCTGTTAACATTTGTCAACTTCACATCTACATCTCAATCCTCTCTAAGAAGCTTCTATGTGTTGATTATCATCCAAGACCCTAATGTTGGAAACTGGTTGTACACTTCTATCTGGTGGGATAGGAAAATCAACTTTTAATACTGCGCAAGGAACCACAGTCGTCCTAGGATCATGGATCCTTTTCACTCTTTTGGGAAACCCAATAGCTTCTTCTTCATAGATAGGTTGTCTCAGATGTTGAGGGATAACAAGGAATGATGTTTCAGATCCAATTATACTGTGTATCGTGGTATCTCATCCATCCCTGTGTGGCGATCGATATCATCAAGTGAGTGTCGATTGGCGTTGTTGGGAGGGTATCGACCGATTTCATTAGGTTGATCTCGATCGATGCAATCCTTGGACGAAGTCTCCATATTTGTTCTCACAGTATTCCCTTCATCATCAAGCTTCTTCTCTGAATTCTGATCCATATCCTTAAGCCATTCTTCCAGCTCTAAGAAATCTTCCATGGAGACTACTCTGCGTGGATCCAAATCTCCAAGCTTTTCTCAATCCTCCAACTCCAAGAATTCTTCTAGCTCTAAGAAATCTTCCATGGTGATCCATGGTGATTTCTTTTTCTTCATATGGAGAAGGAGAACAGTTTGATACACCAGTGCTCTTCTGTGTCGAATCCGCAGTGTCCTAAGGACAACCCGAAATTTTATGACTAGGTGTCAATCGGTAACAAGGGTGTTTGTCGATCGATGCTAGGGCTCTGCGATCGATCGATCGTTTCTGAGGGTGTACCGTTGATCGATACTGTATTAGTGTTGTCGATCGATTTTGAGATGGTGATGTAGATCAATGGTGAGGTCGGATTGTCAATCTATTTTGAGTACACACTGTCTATCGTTTCTGATGACGTACTATCGATCGATTCAGAAGATATACAGTCGATCGGTTCTGATGATGTACTGTCAATCAACACTGAGATCGTGTCACTAATATCTGCTTCTTCTACTCTGCTCAGCTCTCCAGATCCAGGATGTCTACCAGACCCTATCATAATGTCCACAAACATTTGACTTGGGATCTGATCTTCCCTCTTTTTCGGCCAAATTTCCATGAGCCTGTTCCATTTATCATTCTCCTCCTTTTCTCGAGCTGCTTCATCATCAAGAAAGTTGTAAAAGAAGGCTGTTTCAATATAATCCCAGATGGTTAGAGACTTCGGTTGTAGTTGACTGAACCAGCCAAATGCATTTTCAGAGATAGAAAAGGGAAAGATCTTGCAGAACATGTGGTAGTCAGATACTTCATTCTACACTCCTTGATACAAGATTACTACTCTCTGCGATGTGCTGCTTTGGATCTTCATGAGGCAAACCTTGAAGAGAGTTCTGAGTTGCCCAATCATACCATTCACGGCTTAATTGGAAGTCATTCATTTCAGAAACAGCAATGACATCAGGGATCACAACACCGTGTGCATTAATCAACTCTCCTGAGCTGTTGTGAGGTTGACCTTCTCTATCTCTTAACATCCCATTCTCATCGACCTTAAGTATGAGCACATACACCTTCGGATGAACAGTATTGATCGACATTGAATGAACAGTGTTGATTGATGATGGGTTCATGTATTTTACCCGGATATTCGTTATTCCTGCCACTGCAGTCAGGAGTGACGCTTGCATCGACCGCAAGGTCTTCGACACTTGGGACGACTACGACAGCCTGTTCTACAACACATTGATGGGGTACACATTGAGCCCACTCGGTTCATCGACCCGACTACTATCAGGAAACTCGGTATCCAGTCAGGTATCATAGACATTATCGAGCAGCTGGAATTTGGCACCATGGCCACATGTCTGTAGGACCTCAACACAACACTCGTCCGCCAGTTTATGGCCACCGCCCAGCTCACTTACACTAACCCGAGGACTAAGGTTGCAGCTGATGGCGTCTTGTTTTTCTTTTCGCGGGGCAGGAGGTACCATATCACTGTCCCTGAGCTTTGTGAGATCTACGGTTTCCAGGACTCTTCTGCTACTCGCAGCACCGTGCCTCCTTTTCCTAGGATGACCGATCGATTTCTGGGAACTCATCGGTACAGGCGATCTACGTTCCAACAAGAACACCAGGACGGACATTCGTCACCCCACTCTGCGCTACTTCTTGAGGGCCATTGCCAACACTTTGTTGTCCAAGATGGAGCCCAACAAGGTACGGATGCACGATCTCATACTCTTCTTTTGTGCTTTGAACGGTTTGGTTGACTTGCGCGGATACGATGGGGAAGGGATGGTTGTTACACCCAAACTTGGAGCTATTTTTGCTCAGCATCTAGTCGGGCTGAAGATGAAACCGGTCACCGGTAAGAATGCCAAGACGGAGACGGTTGGGAGTCTTCTTACTCCTATCTTTTAGCGCCTCGGTATCCACCTCGATTAGCGTAATGTCAACTGCTCTCACGCCTTCATATGATCGATAACCTGATGCGCTTGCTACAACTTCCCAACAGGGAGATCACTGACTTTGTCGAGGACGACCCCGAGTGACCCCGGTTTGAGCCAGATGAGCGCCTGTTGCACGAACCATCAGAGTCACCCCGCCGACTTCCAGGTTGTCGTCGAGCTCGAGCGGCACAGGATCCCCCACTTCCCGATTTCTCGATCATTCCAGACGCCCCAAGCAGCTTGGAGATTTTCAGCGCATCGTTGTTGATGCACTCATAGCCATCTGGGCTAGACTGACGAGGCCTCCTTGCAGAAGCAAAGGGAGTGTTAGAGCGAGTTCACCATCAGCTGCAGGACCCTCTAGACAGTGCAGCGACACACAGACCAGAGACGACAATGAGTCGGATGAGGACACCGCCTAGTCGTCCTATTTCTATCCCTTTTTATCATGGACTATTTTTTCTTTTATTTTTCTTGCATGTTTTCGAATTATTAGCATTTATGTTTTAAAACTTATTATGTTTTATGTTTTCAGACTATTTTCTCATCTTTCATTTGTGTTGGAATGTCTAACAGATCTAACAGAACTGAAAAATCAGATGGTTTAGACCCTTTCAAACCAGATGATGCGACTCTGGCCATTTCCACATCGATCGATATCTACTAAACCTGATCGATCGATATCCTTCCCAGTTCGTCGATCACCAATACTACTGTTAATTGATCGATTCCGTATTCAAGGAGGTCAGAAACACTAATTTTTCTTTATCTAACTTTTTACTTCTTTTCCCAACCAATCATAGACTTGTTATACTGGGACAATGTAATTTAAGTCTGGGAGAGGTAGTTACTAACATTTTGTTTATTTGTTTCTTATAAAATATTAAACAAAAATTATAATAATAATAAGAATAATAATAATAATAATAATAATAATAATAATAATAATAATAATAATAATAATAATAATAATAATAATAATAATAATAATAATAATAATAATAATAATAATAATATTTTCATTTATTTGAGAAAAGGATTATGATCATTTTGAAAGTTCTTGCTTAATATCTAACACATATTAGCACCACTCATAGACTTGTTGACAACAAATTATACTAGAGATACTAAAGTGGATCACCTGGCCATTAAATAACACTTTCTTAGAAAGTTTGAAGGAACTGAAGCTAACCTCCAACCCTAATATTATTGATCTGCTTGCTTTGGGGCCTTGTATACATTGGATCGGATTCCTCCTTCGAGCCCGAAAGGTATGAGTTTGTAAATTTTTAGTTCTTTCTCTCCTCTCTTCAGCATCTAAAAAAAAAAGAGAAAAGATTGAGATGATTTCCTGAGATGCATAGAGGTAGTTACATTACCGATGACCCCACTATTCTAATTCAAAGGAATGATCACACATTGTGAAAGCAAGGGGTAGGTACGTTACCGATGACCCCACTATTCGCCTACACTTTGTCCAAATAAAAATTCAATAACGTGAACAAGATGGAAGGCATTAGTACCTGACTTAATTAACTGGCATTGAATTAGAAATGATTCAGAGAAGAGGGATATAGGGAGAAAAGAAACCAGAATATGACTACCTGTTTACAAAGACACCTGATGAGTAAGAGTCCAAGCATCCTATGATCGATACTCCCAAGGTAAAGCCTGCACTTTATTTTCCTGTAAGAAATGAGGTTAGTAGAGGGGTGAGTCAAGCTAGTATTTGCTAAGTTGCTGGTACTAGAGGGGTGGGTCAAGCTAGTATTTGCTAAGTTGCTGGTAGAATGCTTAGGTTGATAAACTAGGATAATGTATATAAAGTATCTCTGAGGTTGATGTTGGATTATTCCATATAACTTAAGTAGAAAGTTAACTTATTAAAGGGAGGTTTAGTAAGTTAAGGAAAAAGGAAAACATATCGAGCTTAGGAATGTTTCCATATTATTATTAGGTTAAGATGTAGCTTCGACCTATATAAGGATTTGCAGAGATGTTGCATCCCTTAAGAGATCTAAGAGAAGAGAGATCTAAGAGAAGAGATCTAAGAGAAGAGAGATCTAAGAGAAGAGATCTAAGAGAAGAGAGATCTAAGAGAAGAGATCTAAGAGAAGAGAGATCTAAGAGAAGAGATCTAAGAGAAACACATTGATTTAGTTTTAAGAGAGTTTCTACATCTAATAAGAAGGGCTAGTTCTTATATTCTTGTGTGTTTGTGTGACTTTAATTTGTATCAGAGCTTGAGTTGAAGCTCTGATCTAAACTTTAATTGGTATCAGAGCCTCCAGGTTTCGAAATCGTTTACAAGAGGAGTTGTAATTGGATTAAAACATGGGAGACGATGCCGCTTCTCAAGTACGTTATAAAGGTCTTGAGATGAAGAAGAACATACGATGTTCGATGCTAACATCGACCAACTACACCGTATGGTCGATAAGAATGAAAGTTATGTTTCGTTGATATGAAGTTTGGGATACTATCAAACCAGGGAACATCGATTTGAAGAAGAACAATGCTGCGACTTCTCTGGTCTTTCAGTCGATTCTAGAAGCGTTAATTCTTCAAATTGGAGAACACAATACATCACGTTGACCAAAAAGAAAAAAAACGGAGAACACGATACATCAAAGACGATTTTGTATGCTATCAAAACACGTAACCTAGGTGCTGATCACGTGAGAGAAGCGAGGTTACAGACCTTGATGTAAGAGTTCGATAAACTGAAGATGACAGATGCAGACACGGTGGATGATTATGCAGGAAAACAATTGGGTGTAGCATCAAAGTCAGCCGCGTTACGTAAAATCATGGATGTACCAAGGCTGGTAAAGAAGTTTTTAGATGGACTTCCTACAAACAAGTTCAATGGACAAATGCCTTCCTTTTTACAAAACATTAAATGGAAACAATAATTTCGAGTGGTCAGAAGAATGCGAAAAAAGCTTTCAAACAGCTAAAGCATTACCTAGATAACCCGCCAGTACTCGCAAAACCCGTAGAAGGAGAACCATTATTTCTCTACATCGCGGTATCGACAACCGCCGTGAGCGGCGTTCTCATACGAGAAGAACGCGACGAACAAAAACCGATCTTTTACGTAAGTAAGACGCTGCTGGACGCGGAAACACGATATCCGATGATGGAAAAACTGGCGCTAGCCGTAGTCATGTCGACAAGAAAACTGAGACCATACTTCCAGTCCCATACTATCGTTGTGCCCACTTCATTCCCTCTCCGCACCATTCTGCATAGCCCCATCCAATTGCCTACTTCATTCCCTCTCCGCACCATTCTGCATAGCCCCAGCCAATCAGGAAGATTAGCAAAATGGGCAATCAAATTAAGCGAGTACGACATCGAATATCGCGCAAAGACTTGTGCGAAATCACAAGTGCTCGCAGATTTTCTAGTAGAACTCCCGATGGAGGGGGGCACGCCAGACCAGGAACTGAATTCAACTTGGATCCTATACGTCGACGGATCTTCGTCCAAACAAGGCTCCGGGATCGGTATTCTACTTGCATCCCCGACGGGAGAAATATTAGAGCAATCATTTCGATTGATCTTCCATGCTTCAAACAACGAAGCAGAATATGAGGCTTTGTTTGCATGATTGCGACTAGCTCGTGGTCTAAAGATACGTAATCTCCACGCTTACTGCGATTCCCAGTTGGTAGCTAGCCAATTTAGCGGAGAATACGAAGCAAGGGACGAAAGGATGGAAGCGTATCTAACCTTAGTCAAGGATCTAACCCAAAAGTTCAACCAATTCTCCCTTACTAGGATCCCTCGAGCCGAAAACGCCCAAGCTGACGTCCTGGCCGCCTTAACATCGAGCTCGGATCCTGGTCTGAGCAGAGTAATTCCCGTCGAATTCATCGAACACCCTAGCATCGGACCACCTATAATCATAAACCTGATCAGAAGATGATATCAACGAAAACGATAATTGCCCAACTGCAGATCAGTCAGATTACGGGTTCGACCGGCCTTGGATGGAAACGATCCTCACATACATCACTAACGGAGCACTCCCATCGGAAAAATGGGCAGCCCGAAATGTTTCCTATTGGTCCTAACCTATTTCTTCTCCAAGTGGGTCAAAGCGAAATCTTACGCGAGCATTAAAGACGCCCAAGTAGAGAGTTTCGTATGGAAAAATATAGTTTGCAGACATGGGGTCCCATACGAAATCGTGACGGACAACGGGTCTCAATTAATCTCTACTAGATTCGAATCTTTCTGCGAGAAATGGAAAATACGATATACAAAATCAACTCCAAGATACCCTCGAGGCAACGGACAAGCCGAGACCATTAATAAAACTATCCTTGACGGCCTCAAAAAATGCCTCGACGCCAAAAAGGGCAGGTGGGCCGAGGAACTCAAGGGCGTTTTACGGTCACACCGCACGACCCCGAGGTGAGCAACGGGCGAAACTCCTTTTGCCCTCGTCTACGAAACATAATGCATGATCCCAGCAGAAGTCGAATTTCCAAAAGTACGCAGAAGGTTGCTCCGAGAAAGGGAAGAATCGAACAACCTAATGCTTCTTGACGAACTCGACCTGGTTAACGAACGACGGGATCAGGCCCTCATCCGAATTCAGAAATATCAGCTAGCAGCCGCAAAGTACTATAACGCAAACGTACGAGGCCGCAGATTTCATGAAGGAGAACTAGTCTTACGAAAGTCTTCCAAAACACTGCAGAACGAAACGCCGGGAAATTGGGAGCCAACTGGGAAGGACCATACAGGGTCATAAAGGTAGTCCGGCCGGGAGCGTATGCAATAGCGAACATGCAGGGCACCAAAATTCCTTGATCGTGGAACGCGATGCACCTTAAAAAATACTATCACTAGGCAACACGCCCACAAAATATTGAACTACGAGACGGCTTGATCCCCCCTAAAGGGTACGTAGGCATCTTGTCGCAAGACGAGACCAGCTATACCCCCTCACAAAAAACGGGGGGAGTAGGTGAGTATACGTATACTCGTATACTCCCGAAATTTCAAAACTCGAAACTTCCATAACTTTTTTCAGCAACGCAACAAGGAAAAAACGAAATTCTGAATATAGAGAGACGTCGCCAACATTCGGAAAACCGTTTCTCTCCAAAAAAACAACAGCAAAAAAAGTCCGTCCGCAGCAATAAAAACATATGCAGCTTCTTAATATATAATTCCTTTGCGAAGGCCCAAACAATCTAAACATCTGTCACCTAGAAATAGTTTGTTGCTGATCACAACAAACTCACAACAGTCCTAAACAAACTTAAGTTATCTCGTAGAGATAGCTCTCGAACACCCGACACAAGGGTAATAGCGCAATAAAAGAAATCCAAACTTTTTGTCAGCACTTCCGGGCAACTTAGAAATTGTTCTCGGTGAGATGCTCAATTCCAACCAAACGAATCGTATAAGCCGAGGACTTATCGCCGATTCTAAATCGGTATGAAATCTGGTTAAAACTGCAACAGGCAAAACGAAAGCCGACTAGTCATCACATAGCCTCAATCCGAAAGTAAACCTAGGTCTTGCCCTAAACCCAGCACACTGGTCTCTAACGTCTCAAGGCATGAATCGAGATCCTAAAGGCATGTCTCTTCGTCTACATCTAAACGCTCACCCGATTTGCTAAACATCCTAAAACGGGCAAACGAATAAGGTGATCCACAAAGGAAAAGGAATGCGAGATGACAACTTGCGGACCTCCCTCAATATCAACTCAAAACAAAAGGTTTAAACGAAAAACTGATTGTTCATTATAAAAAGTTTCCGAAGCAACACGGGACTCAAAGCCGTAAAAGGCCAGCTTTGAACAAGTACAAAAACCATTCTCGGCCAAACACATAAAAATCTAATTCTTAAGTATCCTACGAGATAACAACTTCAGATACCCTCCGCACACGGACTCTTATCCTCACCCATCGCATCACCAATTCCCGCAACAACACCTTCACCTTCGTCAGCAATCTCTGGGTCGATGCTCTCATCTGCGTCAGGCTGAGGGGCGCTTTCAGCAGAAAGAGTCAGGTCGGAGTCAGTTCCCTCGATAGGAAAATCCCCTTCGGTCGCACGGACCACCGATCCCTCAAAACTCTTCATCTTGCGCTGAATTCTGCGCAGCTCCGAAGCCTTGGACTTCTTTGCATCCTTCGCCTTGAGAAGAGAAATCGTAGTCTTTGTTGGTGTCAAAAAGTGTAATCTCGAAATCAACGTCTACGATAACTTCTGTAAAAGATAGAATCATTGCTTTCCGCAAGAATAGTTTTATGAAACTCAAGAAATCATTTTATAAAACTAGAAAAATAATTTTATCAAACTCGAGAAATCGTTTTATAAAACTAGAAGAATCATTTTATAAAACTTGAGAAATCGTTTTATAAAACACGAAAAATAGTTTTATAAAACTCGAAGAATCGTTTTATAAATCCAAAAGAGATTTCCAAACAAGGGAAGTCCGCGGAAAACTCGGAAGATCGTTAACTCGGAAAAACGAAAAAAACGTTGATTACACGATCGTCGGAGTTAAGCACAAAACCGCGAAAAACCGAAACCGCCGTAAAACGCGAACTAGTCTCGTCCAGACTAGTTCGCTTAACAGTGAACTAAGCCAAGCCGGCTTAGTTCACCGTTGGGCGAACTAACCTCGTCCCGACTAGTTCGCCCAATGGCGAACTAGCCTCATCCCGGCTAATTCGCCGTTGGGCGAACTAGAAGCTTCCCGGACAGCTCATCGACCGGAGAGCTGGAGCGGTCTGGCTCGGTTCGCCGTACGTCGAACCGACCCTCCGAGCCTCGATCTCCCACATCCCTGATTCAATGCTTACGTCCTTCGACACGGTCATGTTCCGAACCAAGGTCAAAATGTCTCCCGTTTCGTCTTGATCCGACCTATCATTCGAGTTTTACGAATAAAACTGTAAAACTTTGTTTTCTCAGAAAGAACTCGAGGAAATCGTATAAAACAGCAACGGTTCAACGAGACATCGAACATTGCCTAAACTTTACGATTTATTTGAGATTTTTCGTTAAATCATAAAAAACACGTTTTTTATAAAAACGTCGAGAAAATCGTAAAAAACGGCAACGATTAACCAAGAACGTAGCTAAACTTTGCGATTGACTCGGGGAATTTACTAAAAACGGCATCGGATCAGGAAACGATCTCGTATAAAGTCGTAAAACGGATTTATCGTAAAACGACCCGAAAGCTCTTAAAACACGATAAAAGCCTATCTCGCAATCTTAACGAAATCTAACCCGAAGATACGATAACGTTTTGATTTTTTAGTCACAGAAGAAAAATAAATGTCAAGTTTGAAGATAAATGGCAAGTTTGAAGTTAAATAGAAGGTTTCCGCGGGAAAAAAGGAAGGATCGAGATAAATGGAAGATTCCCGATAAACTCGAATGCGGGCAAAATGGAAAGACTGAATCGCCTGGGAGAGGAGTATATAAGCCAGAGGCATAGGCAAGAGCAGGAGGACGAAAATCAGACCTAAATAGGCGGCTGTTAGATTAGGAATTTAGGACTTAGCGTTTAGACTAGCAATCCAGTTCCTTAGAACGTTTCGACGTCGAAGTTCTTCAATTCTCTTTTGTAGCTGTTGTCGATCTCTTACTTAATAAAAGCTTTCACACAAATTCTTTATTCTCTGTTCTTCGTTGTTCATCCATATTCTGTTAATTTTGTTTGTTTTAGTGATTTCCGCAGAGATCCAGGACCTCGGAAAAATTAGGGGTTTTCTCTAAGTTTCTGTATTTGACGGAAAATCAATAGTGTGATTTCGGTTCCCACAGTTTGGCGCTAGAAGGAGGGGGGGTCGGATTCTGTTACACAATAACCGCTAGAACGAACGAGAAAAGCCATGCCTAATCTGAACGGTGAGGTCATCTCGTTCGAGAAAAGAGCAACGATCGATTCGATCAAACCTCTCAACGATCTTCTCGTTATTGAGCTAACGATCCAGAATATGGATGTCGCGAGGATATTAGTCGATACCGGAAGCTCGGCTGATATCATCTTCAAAAATACTCTCGAGAGGATGGAAATCGATCTGTCTGAAATCGCGGAAAACGTAAGCCCGCTAGTAGGACTCTCGGGGGAGATCACCATGATCCTCGGAACGATCAACCTGACGGTTCGCGCCGGGAGCATAGTGAAAAACGTCGAATTCCAAGTGGCGATCGACCCATGTCTTACAACGCAATCGTAGGGACACCATGGTTAAATTCGATGCAAGCGATTCCGTCGACGTACCATATGTGTCTCAAGTTCCCGACTCCGTGCGGGTTCGAGACTATATGGGGGAAATCGGAGGACCTCGCACGTTTGCTACGCCGCGGATTTAAAACCAAAAAATCTGCCGGTCGATGTCTGTTCCAAAAAGAAAAAGAAGTTGACGGCCCTTGACAACGCCCCAGAGCAAGATAAAACTGAACTCTTCTGGCAGTTGCAAGCAGCCGAGGCTTTGAAAGGTAAACGCGAGCCAACCTGCGAACCTGTCATCTCAGTGTGCATCGACGAGAATTTTCCAGAACACTGCGTCGAAATCGGTGCAAACCTGAGCGAGACCTTAAATGTCGAACTCCTGACATGTCTTAAGCGAAACTCGAACACGTTCGCTTGGACTGCGGAAGATATGCCAGGAATCGACATCAACATCACATGTCACGAACTTAACGTTGACCAAACATCAAAACCCGTAAAAAAAAAAAAGACGAAAGCTGGGGCCAGAACGCGCCGAATCGGTCAACAGCGAAGTCGACAGACTCCTCAAAGTAGGATCGATCACGGAAGTTCGGTATCCTGACTGGCTCGCCAATCCCGTCGTCGTAAAGAAAAAGAACGGAAAATGGCGAGTTTGCGTCGATTTCACCGATCTCAATAAAGCATGTCCAAAAGATAGCTATCTGCTGCCACACATCGATCGTTTGGTCGAGGCAACTGCGGGAAAAAAACTTTTATCTTTCATGGACGCCTTCTCGGGGTACAATCAGAACATGATGAACCCTAACGATCGGGAAAAAACCGCATTCATAGCTGATCGCAGAACTTACTGGTATAAAGTGATGCCGTTCGGCCTTAAGAACGCTGGTGCGACTTACCGATGACTCGTCAATCGCATGTTCGCCGAACAGCTCGGAAAAACAATGGAAGTGTACATCGACGATATGCTTGTAAAATCACTCGAAGAACAAGATCATGTCGTGCACCACCAAGAATAGTTCGAAAGGCTCAACCTTCATAACATGAAGTTGAACCCTGCGAAGTGTCGATTCGCCGTCGCATCCGGAGAATTTCTAGGGTACCTCGTCACTTACCGCGGGATCGAGGCCAATCCGAAACAAATCACAGCATTGATAGAAATGGTTTCTCCCAGAACAAAACGCGAAGTACAAAGACTGACCGGCAGGGTCACATCACTTAACCGTTTTATCTCGTGGTCAACGGACAAATGTGTACCTTTCTACGAAACATTAAAAGGAAACAAAAAGTTTGAATGGTCCGCAAAATGCGGGAAAGCTTTCCAACAGCTAAAACATTATCTAGCTACCCCGCCAGTACTCGCGAAAACTGTAGAACGAGAACCATTATTCCTCTATATCGCAGTATCGACGACCGCCGTGAGTGGCGTCCTTATTCAGGAAGAACGCAGCGTACAAAAGGCAATCTTCTACGTAAGTAAGACGCTACTGGACGCAAAGACGCGATATCCGATGATGGAGAAATTGGCTTTGGACGTAGTCATGTCAGCAAGAAAACTGAGACCATATTTCCAATCTCACACCATCTTCGTGCCCACCTCGTTCCCTCTCCGCACCATTTTTCATAGTCCCAGCCAATCAGGAAGATTAGCAAAATGGGCGATCGAGCTGAGCGAGTACGATATTGAATATCACGCAAAGACCTGCGCGAAATCGCAAGTATTTGCGGACTTCATAGTGGAACTCCCAACGGGAAGCATGTCCAACCAAGAGCCGAACTCGACTTGGATCTTATACGTTGACGGATCCTCATCCAAACAAGGCTCTGGGATCGGCATCCGACTCGCGTCCCCAACGGGAGAAGTATTGGAACAGTCATTCCGATTAATTTTCCACGCTTCAAACAACGAGGCCGAGTATGAGGCCTTGATCGCGGGACTGCGATTAGCTCACGGACTGAAGATTCGTAATCTTCACGCGTACTGCGACTCCCAGCTAGTGGCTAGTCAGTTCAGCGGAGAATACGAAGCAAGGGACAAGAGAATGGAAGCGTATCTGATCTTGGTAAAAGATCTGACCCAGAAGTTCGATCAATTCGCCCTGACTAGGATCCCTCGAGCGGAAAACGCCCAGGCAGACGCCTTGGCCGCCTTGGCATCCAGCTCAGATCCTGGTATGAGCAGGGTAATTCCCGTTGAATTCATCGAACACCCTAGCATCGGACCGCCCATAGTCATAAACCTGATCGATGAACCAGAGGGCGATATGGACGAAAACCATCCAGCCAAAGATCAGTCCGATTACGGATTCGATCGTCCGTGGATGGAAACGATTCTCGCATACATAACCAACGGAGAACTTCCACCGGAAAAATGGGCGGCCCAAAAGATAGAAACTCAGGCCGCACGGTATGTTGTAGTTGACGGAGAACTTTACGAATAGAGATTCTCCGGACCGCTGATGACTTGCGTGCAAGGGGAGAAAGCACAGCGGGTAATGCAGGAAGTGCACTCTGGATCTTGCAGAAACCATTCCGGCGGAAGATCTCTCGCAATAAAAATCAAGTGCCACAGATATTTCTGGCCAACGATGATAAAAGATTGCGAAGATTTTTCGCGAAAAGTGCCAGCGACACGCTCCAACTATTCACCAACCTGCCGAAGTTCTTTCATCTATCTCGGCGCCATATCCGTTCATGCGGTGGTCGATGGATATAGTCGGGCCAATGCATGCATCAAAACAAAAACGCTTCCTTCTGGTTCTGACCGACTTCTTCTCTAAATGGGTCGAAGCCGACTCTTACGCAAGCATCAAAGACGCCCAAGTAGAAAGTTTCGTATGGAGAAACATAGTCTGTAGACATGGAGTACCATACGAAATCGTAACGGATAATGGATCTCAATTTATATCGACTAGATTCAAAGCTTTTTGCGAAAAATGAAAGATACGATTGACCAAATCGACTCCAAGATATCCTCAAGGCAACGGACAAGCCGAGACCATTAATAAAACTATCCTCGACGGTCAAGAAACACCTCGACGCCAAAAAGGGAAAGTGGGCCGAAGAGCTCGAAGGAGTTTTATGGTCGCACCGCACAACCCCGAGGCGAGCGACGGGCGAAACTCCTTTTGCCCTCGTATACGAACGGTATGTATGATTCCCGCGGTAGTCGAATTTCCAGGAGTACGCAGAAGGCTGTTCCCAGAAAGAGAAGAGTCAAACAACTTAATGCTTCTCGACGAACTCGATCTGATTAACGAACGACGGGATCAGCCCTCGTTCGAATTCAAAACTATCAGCAAGCGGCCGCAAAGTACTATAACGAAAACGTACGCGGCCGCAGATTTCACGAAGGCGAACTAGTCTTACGAAAAGTCTTCCAAAACACCGCATAACGAAATGCCAGTAAATTAGGAGCAAACTGGGAAGGACCGTACAAGGTCATAAAGGTAGTCTGGCCTGGGGCATACGATATCACAAACATGCAGGGCACCAAAATTCCCAAATCCTGGAACGCGATGCATCTCAAAAAAATACTATCACTAGGGGACGCGCCCGCAAAACACTGAACTACGAGACAGCTTGACCCCCTTAAAGGGTACGTAGGCATCTTGTCACAAAACAAGACCAGCCGTCCCCCCTCGTTAAAAAGGGGGGGGGGAATAGGTGAATATACGTATACTCGTATACTCCCGAAATTTCAAACTCGAAATTTCTCGAACTTTTTCTTCAACTAACGTATAAAAAGAAAAAACGACATTCTGAATATAGCGAGACGTCGCCTATGTTCGGAAAACCGTTCCTCTCCAAAAATAACAGTCCACCCGCGACTATAAAACACACACAACTTTTTAATATACAATCCCTTCGCGAAGGTCTAAACTACGTAAACATCTATCACTTAAAAATAGTTTGTTGCTGATCACAACAAACTCGCAACAGTCCTAAACAAACTTAAGTTATCTCACAGAGATAGCTCTCGAACACCCGACACATGGGTAATAGCGCTATATAAGAAATCCAAACTTTTGGTCAGCACTGCCGGGCAACTTAGAAATTGTTCCCGGTGAGATGCGCGGTTCCAACCAGACGAATCGTGTAAGCCGAGAACATATCGCAGATTCTTAATCGGTATGGAAACATGTTAAAATCGCAACAGGCAAAACGAAAGCCGACTAGTCATCGCACAGCCTCAGTCCGAAAGTAAACCTAGGTCTTTCCCAATGTGGGAACCGAAATTAACACTTGTCGATTTCCGTTAAATAAGGAAACTTAGGAAAACCCTAATTTTCCAGAGGAACCGGATCTCTGCGAAAGCCAACGACAAGTAACCAAATAAATGCGGAAAAATATAAAAAACATAATAAAACGAATTTAAAGAAAAAGTAGATCTTATTTTGATTTCGCGTAAGAGCGTTGCGATCATTACAAGGGTTTACAAAGGCTTTGGCCGCAGGGCCGTCAGCGAGTAATTCACAGAAAAACCTTAAACCTAATCGAGTCGCAGCTCGATAACAAAAGACGGAAAAAGATAAGAAAAAGGATTTGAATGATTTCGGACTGAACCTTATGAAAGGCTGCCTACGTACCCCTTTCGAGGATCAAGTCGAACGTAGTTCAGTTGATAGAGCTGGACAGAGATCGAACCGCCTAGGCGAGTTCGTCTAGTAATTTAGCGCCAGTCATAGAAACTGAACTTGTCGAGAAAAAGCCTAAGTTTCTAAGTGCGGAAAATTCTAAGTCTAGAAAAGTTGTAAAAGTCTCAGATGAGAGCTCTGGATTTCGTCACTTTGCTTCTGCCCTATGATCTCTTGCTTATATACTCTCTTCCTAGGCGATTTAGTTTTTCCATTTCGCCCAGATTCGAGTTTATCAGGAATCTTCCATTTATCTCGATCTTTCCTTTTTTTTCCCGCGGATATCTTCTATTTTACCTCAAACTTGACATTTATCTTCAAGTTTGACATTTATCTTCAAGTTTGACATTTATTTTCTTTCTACGAGTAAATCGCCAAAACGTCGTGTGGGAACCGAATTCCTCCTACTGTCAATAAATCGTAAAAAAGGAAACTTCGGGAAAACCCTAAGCGGTTTAGTTTTTCCATTTCGCCCAGATTCGAGTTTATCAGGAATCTTCCATTTATCTCGAGCTTTCCTTTTTTTCCAGCGGAAATCTTCTATTTTACCTCAAACTTGACATTTATCTTCAAGTTTGACATTTATCTTCAAGTTTGACATTTATCTTCAAGTTTGACATTTATTTTCTTTCTGCGAGTAAATCGCCAAAACGTCGTGTGGGAACCGAATTCCACCTACTGTCAATAAATCGTAAAAAAGGAAACTTCGGGAAAACCCTAAGTTTCCAGAGGAACCGGCTATCTGCAGAACCGCACAACGAAGATTAAGATAACGACAAACTTAGAATTTAAAGGTGAATAAACGAAATTAAGAGCAAAGAGGTTCTTATTCCGAATCTGCGTAGAACTGGTACAAAAAGAGTAGCCGAAAAGCTTAAGAATGAAAAAACCCTAATTGAGACACAGCTCGCCAACAGAAAACGAAAATATTCCTAAATGCTAATTTTGGTGGTGAGAGCTCTGAAAATCGTGTCCCAGCTTCTTCCCTATGCCTCCTCCTTATATACTCCTCCTTAGGCGGTTTTAGTCTTTCCATTTCGCTCGAAACCGAATATATCGGGAACTTTCCATTTCTGTCGATCCTTCCTTTTCTTCCGCGGAAATCTTCTATATATGTTCAAACTTGCCTTTTGTCCTCTGTCTGTGAGTAAACCGTCAAAATGTTATCGTATCTTTGGGTTTGATCTCGTTAATGTCACGAGATGGGTTTTTACCGTGTTTTAGGACCTTTCGGGCCGTTTAATGATAAAAACCGTTTTACGACTTCAACGAGACCGTTTCCTGATCCGATTACGATCTTAACAAAAAATCTTAACGAAAAATCTTGGATAAATCGTATAGTTTAGGCGATGTTTAGTGTCCTTCTTAACCGTTACCGTTTTATACGATTTCTTCGAGTTCTTTTCGGGAAAGCGGAGTTTTACGGTTTTTATCGTAGAATTCGAACGATAAGTCGGATCGAGACGAAACGAGAGACATTTCGGCCGTGGTTCAGAATGTGACCGTGTCGAAGGACGTGAAGTTCGAATCGGGGACGAGGGAGATCCGGGAGATCTCTAGTTCGCCTGCTGGCAAACTAAGCCGGGCTGGCTTAGTTCGCCAGCAGGCGAACTAGTTGCGACTAGTTCGCGCTTCGTGGCTGTTTCGGTCTTTCGCGGTTTTGTAAAACGATTTCTCGAGTTTTATAAAACAGATTTTCGAGTTTTATAAAACGATCTTCGAGTTTTATAAAACGGCTTCTCAAGTTTTATAAAATGATCTTCGAGTTTTATAAAACGATTTTCGAGTTTTATTAAACGGCTTCTCGAGTTTTATAAAACGATCTTCAAGTTTTATAAAACGACTTCTTGAGTTTTATAAAATGATCTTCGAGTTTTATAAGATGGCTTCTTGAGTTTTATAAAACGATCTTCGAGTTTTATAAAACGGCTTCTCGAGTTTTATAAAACGATCTTCAAGTTTTATAAAACGACTTCTTGAGTTTTATAAAACGATCTTCGAGTTTTATAAAACGGCTTCTCTAGTTTTATAAAACGATCTTCGAGTTTTATAAAACGGCTTCTCGAGTTTTATAAAACGATCTTCGAGTTTTATAAAACGGCTTCTTGAGTTTTATAAAACGATCTTCGAGTTTTATAAAACGGCTTCTCGAGTTTTATAAAACGATCTTCGAGTTTTATAAAATGATCTTCGAGTTTTATAAATTGCCTTCTCGAGTTTTATAAAATGGCTTCTCGAGTTTTATAAAATGATCTGTGAGTAATATAAAATGGCTTCTTGTTTTATAAAACGACTTCTTGGGTTTTATAAAACTATTCCTTTTATATTTTTGCGAGGAATTTTGGCTATTGATTCTGTCGTACCGGTTTTGACCCCAATAGTTAGCCCCCCAGCTCGTAAGAATCGTAGGGTTCTTGCGAGTGGATTGAGCTTGTTTGGCGAGTTTGGTAGAATTAGGCGGAACTTTGATGGCCAAAAGTCCAATGGTGAATAGTAATATTCTTCCCTATAAGTATATGGAGTGAGTCTCTCAAGTTATTTACTCATTTTCCATAACTTGTCTAAGTCTCAAGAAGTTCTCTCTCTACTTCTTCCTTTGGATCCCTTCTCTTTCGACCGTCCGATATGTCTTCCGAGTCGAGAGTTTCAGATCATGCTCATGCATCTATCTTCGACCCGAGCGACCTTGATACCTCGGGTGATTGTCCTCTTCCCAGCCCGATCTTTCAACGTTCTTTCTCGACCGAGGACAAGTTTTCGGAATATTGTTTAGCCTTGAAGGCCGCGAAGGTGCCGCCTTCGAGTTTTTGGGTTCCAAAGAAGGATAAACCTCGGAGGAGGGCAGCTGGTCCTAGTGCGAGCATAGCCAGTTCCCTCAGAGATATGAGGAATCTCCATGAAACTCCTGAGTCAGTTCAGTTTTGCCTTCCCGTCCCAGGCCAAGATGTCGAGAATCCGCCCCTGGGTTATTTTTCATGCTACGAAGTCTTTCTGTTGAACTATCAGCTATGGTTCCGTATTCCTCGAGCCATTGTCGAGTTCTTGGATAGGTTTGGTGTACCGTTCGGCCAACTACGTCCTGGCGGGTTACAACACCTTGTCGGGATTTTGGTGTTAGGCTATGAGCGCGGGATGTCCCTTAATGCGGACTATCTTTCGGCTATGTTGACATTCAAGGGAAGAAATGACGGCTTTTATTTAGCTCCTCGGCGGGACATGACGGTCGTCGGTGGACTTGCCTCGAATGAGCATGGTTGGATCGAGCGATTCTTCTACGTCAAAATCGACTGCGCGTCCGTGGAAGAGGGCTGTATTCCCTTGTTCAGGACCGCGTGGGCGAGCACTGGTATTCTATTGAAGTGATCTCCATATCCGTATATGTATAGGTTTTAACTCTTTTTGCTTGTTTCGCAGTGCCTAAACTCCACAGGACGATGCTCGAGGATTTCCCCGAGGTCATGAATCTTCTTCGTGGCGGCCCACTTCATTGGGGATAATTTTCTCCGAAAAGGGTTCGTCGCGCCGTTGCCTATTATTTATCTTGTTTTTCTCGCGACAGTCATACTGAGTTCGAGGCGGGTGATGATGCGGAGGAGAGGGAGGGATCTAGATCTCCGCAGGACAGAGAAGTTCCGATTGGTCGTGGTAAAGCGTTCGACGGTGATATCAATATCAAAGATCTGATTGACTTTTCGGCCTCCGAATTTGACCCGACTGAGACGCCACCCCGAGGAACGGCTGACACACCGTTTGCGAAAGCGTCAAGGCTTTTCAACAAGGTTTGTCTATCCTTTTGTCACTATGTTGTTTTTTTTATAGAGGATGATTTTTCTGTCTTACAGGGTCTTCGCGTCATCAGCGAAGCGGTGAGTGCGAACAGCGCGGAACTTCGCAGAGCCGAATCTAGGGCGAAGAGAAATGCCTTTAGGATCTTGATTCCTGCCTTGAGACGTTAGCGACCAGTGTGCTGGGTTTAGGGCTACACCTAGGTTTACTTTCGGATTGGGGCTATGCGATGACTAGTCGGCTTTCGTTTTGCCCGTTGTGATTTTAACCTGATTCCATACCGATTTAGAATCCGCGATATGTTCTCGGCTTATACGATTCGTATCGTTGGAATCGAGCATCTCATCGGGAACAATTTCTAAGTTGCCCGGAAGTGATGACCAAAAATTTGGATTTCTTTTATAGCGCGCTATTTTATCCTAGTCGGATGTATGCGGACCGATAGGTCAATGCGTTTGTTTAGGACGGCTAGCATGCTCGACGGGGCCAATCGCCGAGCGTTCGTGTTTTTATAGTGGCGGACGGACTTGGGGAAATATTTTTCTTGATAGTTTAGGCGTGGGTGCGGAAACTTCTGGTTTCTCGGCCGTTGCTTGCTTTGGATCGTCTTCTGCGGGTGGTGGCGTGACCTTTGCCCGTTTTGGTTTCACGATTGCTACCGCCAATTGCCTCAGCTTATGTTCGGCCAGGAAGCAGGATCGTGATTGTCTTTGGCATCCCCAAATTGCTGCGACTCCCGTAGGTGTTGGGAATTTGATGCCTAAGTGATATGTTGACAGAACCGCCTTCATGGAATTTATCCAAGGCGTTCCCATGATCACGTTGTAGATAGCCGGTAAATCGACTACCGCGAAGTTAGCGATTTTCGTCATTTCTTTTGCGGCAACCGGTAATCGGATTGATCCCACGGTCATCGATGTCTCGCCAGAGAAACTAGTCAACGGTTTTGGAATCGGCTCGACTTCCGAGAGGTTGATTCCCATGCGTGCTAGCGTGTTGCGGAAGATCACGTTGACAGTACTTCCGTTATCGACCAAGATCGGAGAGACTTCTAAATCGCTTATCACTAATTCGATGATAAGGGGATCGGCGTGAGGTTGGTCAATTCCGCCGGTTTCAGCGTCGTCGAATGAGATCACTCCTTTTGGAGAGTCATCCGTCGACACCTTCCAACTCAAGCCGATTTTGGCTTTGCGTTGGTAGGATTTGATAGAAGAGACGGTGTCGTTGTAGTATTGCGATTCGTCGATAATCATGTTGATTTTTCGGCGGTTAGCGTCGTTACCCTTCTCATCTTGTCTTCGCCCGCGTTTTTCGCCCGACTGGTTTCCCTGAGGTGGGGTTTCTGCTCGCGCGTTCCTGTTGTTCTTCGGAAGGCGATCTGAATCGCGGATGAGATCCTTGACACTGGATATCTCGTAGAGTTCTCCCGCGACCAATTTTGCGGCAAGTCTGGCGCTGAGAACTTTGCAGTTCACGGTGGAATGCCCACGGGTTTGGTGGAGGTCGCAGAAAGAATTTTCATCGTAATTCGAATTTCTCGTCCATGTGTTACCCGTGCTTCGCCCTTGCTCCGATCCGGAGTTGATGGCGTAGTTATGCCCCCCTTGGAGATCCTGTCCCTCGTGATGGACAAATTTGTCGTTGCGAGCGTTCCTCTTTTTCTGCTTCTGCTCGGACGCGTTATCCTTATGTTTTCGTCGGCTTATGCTTCTCGGACAGGATTTTAGTCTCCTCTTCGATGGTTATGAAGTCAGTGGCCTGATGGAGCGCATCCTGGATCGTCCGCGGTTTCTCGAGAGTTATCCACTTGAGGAATTTTGATTTATACCAGAGCGATTTCCTCAACGCGTCAATGGCGGTTTTGTCGCTAATCCCGCTAACCCTAGCCATGACGAGTTTGAACCTACTCATGAAGTCGCGGAGAGATTCGTCCTCCTTCTGCACAAAGCTCTAGAGGTCGACGTCGGAGGTTTCCGGGTTAATGAACATCGAGTATTGCTTCAGGAACTCCGAAGCCAGTCGGCGGAAACTTCGATCGAATTTCGCCTAAGTTTGGCGAACCATTCGAGCGCTGCTCCTTCTAGGTTTTCGACGAAGAGGCGGCAGCAGCCTGCGTCCTTTTCGTGGTCCTTGAGCTTGGCTCGTCCCATGGTGATCTGGAATGCTTGTAGGTGTGCTTTGGGATCGAACGTCCCGTCGTAAGTCGGCACCTTAAGTTTTCTAAGATCGGGCAGTTTGATCTCAGTGATGCGAGCCGTGAAGGGCGTTTTCCGAGACTCGTACAGTAGTCGGTCAATTTCAGGTGCGGCGCTGGTAGCGTGGTGAATCTGAGATTTCACCGCTTTTACCGCTGCGACCGTTTTGGTGATGTATTCACGGAGATCGTGTATCTTGGTCAGATCGCCAGCAATTTTCCAACCTTGTCGGCGTTTGCTGTGAGTAACCGGAGATTGCTCCTCGGTGGTTTTTGCGTATCGCGCAAAGTCGAGTTCCCCCTCGTCTCCAGTAAAAGAATGTTCGGGAGAAGACTCTGGCAGAGGACTTCGAGTTTTTCTTCTCCTAGGATGTACGTCAGAGTCTTCGTCCGACGAATCTGCCTGGTCGCTTGTCTCCAGGTTAACCCTTTTGGATGCCGTCGCCCTCGGTCTCCTGTTCATGAGTAGGAGGTTTCTCTGTTTCGTTTAGCATCGCGTCAGGGTTATTATTTCCGGAATCCTTTTCCGGTTAGTTTCCCTACTTGGTTTTAGGGCGATCCGTAGGAGCGCCAAAGTCGAGCCTCCTTCCGCGCATCTTAGTAGTTCCGCGGGGGCGAATTGCTCGGGTTTTCGCGGTTAGGGTTTCTACCCATTTCTCGAGGGAACCAATGAGCTTTTCCTGCTCTTCCGATTTTTTGTTAAACTCGGAAAGCATCTTTTCGATGGTCTCGGCGTTAGCGTTTGTAGTGTTGGCCGCGGACGCACCTTGTGGTGGTGTTGTTTCAACGTTATCTCGTTTGTTGCGAGTTTGGTTGTCACCAGTCATCGTTTCTTCGTTGGACATGTTGCGGCTTCGGTGTAAGATAGATCCGACCCCCCATCCTTCTAGCGCCAAACTGTGGGAACCAAAATCCACCTACTGTCAATAAATCGTAAAAAAGGAAACTTCGGGAAAACCCTAAGTTTCCAGAGAAACCGGCTATCTGCAGAACCACACAACGAAGATTAAGATAACGACAAACTTAGAATTTAAAGGTGAATAAACGAAATTAAGAGCAAAGAGGTTCTTATTCCGAATCTGCGTAGAACTGGTACAAAAAGAGTGGCCGAAAAGCTTAAGAACGAAAAACCCTAATTGAGACGCAGCTCGCTAACAGAAAACGGAAATATTCCTAAATGCTAATTTTGGTGGTGAGAACTCTGAAAATCGTGTCCCAGCTTCTGCCCTATGCCTCCTCCTTATATACTCCTCCTTAGGCGGTTTTAGTCTTTCCATTTCGCTCGAAACCGAATATATCGGGAACTTTCCATTTCTGTCGATCTTTCCTTTTCTTCCGCGGAAATCTTCTATTTATCTTCAAACTTGCCTTTTGTCTTATGTCTGCGAGTAAACCGTCAAAACGCTATCGTATCTTTGGGTTTGATCTCGTTAATGTCACGAGATGGGTTTTTACCGTGTTTTAGGACCTTTCGGGCCGTTTTACGATAAAAACCGTTTTACGACTTTAAAGAGACAGTTTCCTGATCCGATGCCATTTTTTACGATTTTCTCGGCGTTTTTTTATTAAAAACGCGTTTTTACGATCTTAAAGAAAAATTTCGGATAAATCGTATAGTTTAGGCGATGTTTGGTTACCGTTTTATACGATTTCTTCGAGTTCTTTTCGGGAAAGCGGAGTTTTACGGTTTTTATCGTAGAATTCGAACGATAAGTCGGATCGAGACGAAACGAGAGACATTTCGGCCGTGGTTCAGAATGTGACCGTGTCGAAGGACGTGAAGTTCGAATCGGGGCCGCGGGAGATCCGGGAGAAATCTAGTTCGCCTGCTGGCGAACTAAGCCAGCTTGGCTTAGTTCGCCAGCAGGCGAACTAGTTGGAAGCTTCTAGTTCGCCTGCTGGCGAACTAAGCCAAGCTGCCTTAGTTCGCCAGCAAGCAAACTAGTCCGGGACCATCTAGTTCGCCCGCTGGCGAACTAAGCCAGCTTGGTTTAGTTCGCCAGCAGGCGAACTAGTTGGTGAGCCTCTAGTTCGCCTGCTGGCGAAATAAGCCAGCTTGGCTTAGTTCGCCAGCAGGCGAACTAGTTGCGACTAGTTCGCGCTTCGTGGCTGTTTCGGTCTTTCGCGGTTTTTAAAACGATTTCTCGAGTTTTATAAAACGGCTTCTCGAGTTTTATAAAACGATCTTCGAGTTTTATAAAACGATCTTCAAGTTTTATAAAACGGTTTCTCGAGTTTTATAAAACGGTCTTCAAGTTTTATAAAATAGCTTCTTGAGTTTTGATAAAACGATCTTCGAGTTTTATAAAACGGCTTCTTGAGTTTTATAAAACGATCTTCGAGTTTTATAAAACGGCTTCTCGAGTTTTATAAAACGATCTTCGAGTTTTATTAAACGACTTCTTGAGTTTTATAAAATGATCTTCGAGTTTTATAAAACGGCTTCTCGAGTTTTATAAAACGATCTGCGAGTTTTATAAAACGGCTTCTCGAGTTTTATAAAACGATCTTTGAGTTTTATAAAACGACTTCTTGAGTTTTATAAAACGATCTTCGAGTTTTATAAAACAGCTTCTCAAGTTTTATAAAACGATCTGCGAGTTTTATAAAACAGTTTCTCGAGTTTTATAAAACGATCTTCGAGTTTTATAAAACGGCTTCTTGAGTTTTATAAAACGATCTTCGAGTTTTATAAAACGGCTTCTAGAGTTTTATAAAACGATCTTCGAGTTTTATAAAACGATCTTCGAGTTTTATAAAACGATCTTCGAGTTTTATAAAACGATCTTCGAGTTTTATAAAACGATCTTTGAGTTTTATAAAACGGCTTCTCGAGTTTTATAAAATCATTTGCGAGTAATATAAAATGGCTTCTTGTTTTATAAAACGACTTCTTGGGTTTTATAAAATTATTCCTTTTATATTTTTCCGAGGAATTTTGGCTATTGATTCCGTCGTACCGGTTTTGACCCCAACACGTCGTTGTATCTTCGGGTTGGATTTCGTTTTAAAGTCGCGAGTGTCTTTTATCGCGTTTTAGGACTTTCCGAGCCGTTTTGTGATAAATCTATTTGACGACTTTAGACGAGATCGTTTCCTGATACGATGCCGTTTTTAGATAAGTTTCTCGAGTTAATCATAAAGCTAGGCAATGTTCGATGTTTCGATTAATCGTTGCCGTTTTCTACGATTTACTCGGGGTTTTATTGAAAACGTGTTTGTACGATTTTTACAAAAAATCTCGAATAAATTGTATAGTTTAGGCAATATTCGGAGTTTCGTTTAACAGTTGCCGTTTTATACGATTTCCTCGAGTTCTTTTCGAGAAAACAAAGTTTTACGGTTTTTATCGTAAAACTCGAACGATAGGACAGATCGAGACGAAACGTGAGACATTTCGACCGTGATTCGGAATACGATCGTGTCGAAAGACGTATGCCTTGAATCAAGGACGTGGGAGATCGAGGCTCGGGATGGTCGGTTCGACGTACGGCGAGTTAATTCAGCTTGGCCAGGTCGCTGTTGGGCCCAAATATGGCCCGCTAGCTGAGACTAATGGGCTAGAACGATAAGAGTTGACTATGGGCCACTGTAAGCCCATTGGCAATTAATCTTTTGAGAAAAGAGTCAAAAAGAAGCCGGAGGCTGTTTTTGCTAAGGAAGGAACGTCAACAAAACAGGTCACGGAGGAGAGCTCCGGACCTCATTTATAAACAGG
>CAKOAT010158489.1:0-64194 GCA_932364175.1 Eruca vesicaria subsp. sativa | reverse complement strand
AGGTCTTGAGGAAAGCCGACGAAAGCTCTCTGAAGCTGCTGATGGAGTTCTCCTTGAGACCTGAGAACCAGGTCAAGGCTTGGTCGTGGAGTGTTTCTACGAACAGCTGACAGTACGCGGCGTCTCTTTCGTCGTCGGGTAGTCGCGCTCGAGCCATCGCGATGTTGAAAGCAGTCATATGCTCCACAGGGTCGCCTCCGGGTTTGTACTGTGGGACGCGTAACTTCTCGATCTTGCGGAAGTTTACGCTAGTCAGCGTACTGGTGAATGGAGTACGCTCAGTTGAGGCGAGAACACTCTCGATCTGTGGAGCGGCGCTAGTAACCTTGTGAATCGTGGAACTCATCTGTTGGAGGTTCAGTTTGAGCTCGGCGATTTCACGGACAGTGGTGAGATCTGGGCCGACTTGAGTCGCTTCTGCGGTATGCGGCTCAGTGGGTTCCGATTCTTCGGAGGCATGGTCGGCTACCGGCGCTGTCGGGTTAGTGTGGAAGAGATGACGTCGGAACGGTTGAGAGTTACTCGTCTGCCCGGCGGGAGCTGCTGTTAATGCTGCTACGAGTGCGGCAAGTTGAGCTTGAGTTTCCTTTTGGATCTCGTCTTGTCTGGCGAAGCGCGCCATGACGGAGCTCATGAAGTCTGCCGGAAGAGGTGTTTCGGGTTCGGGAGTCGGAGTCGGCTCCTCCCCCGCTGTTCCAGAGACGGTTCCGTCGTCTGGCATGTCTAGATCTGATAACGTTACTTTGTTCAGAGCCCCACGGTGGGCGCCAAATTGTTTGAGGTGAAAATGGTTTGAAACAATATAAAGAGAGAGGTGAGGGCGAACAAAGACGTTTTTATTAGATCTGAACAAGGGGTTACAAAGAGGAGAGTAAATCGACGGACTAGCCGGAAGTACAGGATGGTGAGTAAACGGGAAGGTGACTAAACAGGGAGGTGACTAAACGAGTGGGTGAGTAAACCCTAGTTCTAACCACCTAATCACTAAGAAACCCTAGATCTAGCCGCCAAGTGAGTATGTCTCATTCCGGATCCCCTTTTCCCTTTGCTGCCTCTCTCCTTTTATAGATCCAATCTTCGTGTTCGCCCTAACTTACCCTAGCCTTGTTGGGCCTTATTACCGCTAGGCCCGTTTAGTATTTCGGGTAAATCGTACTTCCGCCGACTCTTCTAGAACACATTTAGTCGCGCTACTAAACGCGTCTCATACCGAGTCGTTTTGGTGTCATCCGGTGGGCCGAGTGTATTGTCAGACTGGGCTAAGTTTCCCTCATTTGATGGACCTTGTGGAGGGGTATAACCCATCTCCTACATTTATCAATAAGCTTCATAATCTTGATCACAGGCATTGACTTCTCATTATTAATAGGTGTCACAGCTGACGAGCGTTACAGCTTTTTGACACAGCGTTGGCTAGACATTAGTGATGAAAGAGTTCGCGAGCGCATTTCCAGACTTAAGTTTGCGCTCTCCGTTTCTTCTCTTGTCTTTGAAAAAGAAAATCGTGAAAATTTCGTCGTCATCCGAAATTGGACGAGTCAGTAACGACGTGTTTTGTTTGTCATTTATTTTTTAATCGACTCTGACCTGAGGAAAAAGCCTCGTCTATTCGCAAGGAATAGGGGAAGGTGAGAAACCTTCTTTTCTCGAAAATCCCTTCCCTTCTTTAATAAGATTCATTGCTTCCGTTCTCCGAGAGAAAGAAGATGAAGCAGTGTAGTCTTGGAATTGATGGTTTACGAAACTCTCTTTCGCCTCCCTCCATCGATTCATCTCCTTTAACTTCCACATCTGAACATGAAGATTCTCTCTTTCGTGATTATACTTTAGACCTCTCCTTCTTGTCCTCCGATGATTCTCTATCTAATTTGTCTCGCGATGTGGACACAACCATAGGTAACTCAAAACTCTGTCTTGTTAGGATCTTGTTTGTGACCTTGCGTTAATTTTTTGGATTAGCGGATTATTGGGTATAGAGAGTTTTCTGTAAAGAAGCTACCTTTGTGTGTTCTTTTCTTACACTTGCAGAGAGACAGCTTCTACAGGATAAGACAGTCTTGCTAAACCCTAATCCACTTGTCTCGAAATTGCCTGAGGTGCTGATTGTGTCCTCCACTGTAGCTGGTGATGGCAAGTTGAAAATGGCATGTGTCAACACAACTGTCTTGTCTGAAAATTCTTCTACAGATTCTGAGGAAGATACTCCTTGCTGGATAGGAATAAACTCTCGCAAGACTCTCGCCTCAGGTGCCATTTGCAGGCGTTCTACTGACGATCTTAGTGGGTTTCGTAGATTGAATCCATTGGCGCCACAGTTTATACCATCCAATTCTAACAAGATTCTAGAAATGGATGGGAAAAGTTGTGAAGAGAACGGTTCTTCCTCTTTGAAGAAGTCTCTCTCTTCGGATTTTCCATCATCGTCAGGAGAATTCAACTTTACCAATCTTCTTGAAGATGGAATAGACGATGCAGCAAGCATCTTGACCCACAATGCTGATGAAAGTTTGGGTTTTGTATCTCAAGATATCGATTCTAGAAAAGGGTTCCAACAATCTAAAAGGTTGGATCCTTTGGCCCCTGTGTTTGTTCCCTCAAATGCAAAACTAAGTCCTTCTGTTCATGAAACGCAAGTAGCTTTGGAGACAAATGCACATTCAACTTCTGCTCTCACTTATTCAGATAATAAGTCGCCAGGGAAGGTCAAGGTAGATACACCTTTTGGAGAGGCTGGTCGTATTCATATATCAGGTTCATACAATCCTTGGCTTGAATCCAAAGTTGGGATTACGGAGTCTGCAAAACTAGGAAGCTCCAGCAACAAGTCTCATGGTCAGAGGAAACTGAATCCTTTGGCTCCTCAGTTCTCTCTTGCTGATAGTAAACCGAATGAATATAGGTATGAGAAATACCAAGCCGCAGATGATTTCTCGCTAGTGGTAAATCCTACTGGTTTTACGAAGCATAATGTTGCCGAAGCAGACTTAGCACAGTCCTCAATCTATGTGAAACCGTTACTTCCCAACATGTCACGTGGAAACTCTTCACTTATATCTCCAACAGCGGACACTAACTTTGGGTCTTCTAAGTCGTATGCGGTGGAGCCAAACACTACACTTACAGTGAACGGTAATCAAGATTTTCAGCATCCTCTTCCATTTCACGTGGTGGAAACTGCAGCGAGTTCATCTTCAAGCAATGCAAAAGCCTTATCTGGCTCATCACCAAAGATGGATGTGATGAAACTACTTACAACGATTCATGGACTGTCAGAGTTACTAACACTTGCACATGGTTCAGAATCTTCAGATTCACTGGAAGAGCTTGATCTCATTAACAGTACTGTACAGAATCTCAACATGTACATCCAAAATGGCATTCAGGAACAGGCCGTGAATCAAAGCGTTGTACAACACAATTCATATGATCTACGGCTTTTATCTAACAAGAGTAAGGTATGTTGTCCCACCTGTTTCTTTGTTAATATTTTGGCAAAATTCGTGTAAAACATAAGAAATGTAGATTTTTACATTAATAATATTTTGTCACCATGCTTCCAAATCTTCTCCATTAGCTATCGATTAGAGATCTTCAGCTTCCAAGGACAAGCAATATGACCGTCGACTTTGATGTTAGAAGGAAGGAAAAATACTCTATGGCCTCAGAGGAGACGTTTCCAGATTCTGGTTTGTATCAATGTGGTGTTACGAAAGATAAAGGCTTTGGTCAGGTATGGCTTCTTTCTCTGCATACTTTAGATGTGTGATTTAGTGTTTGATTATCAAGAGGTAGATCTTTGGTTTTGATTTAACATGCAGGTTGTGGCTAAAAGTGGTTACCAACAGAATCATCAAGGCGAGGAGCAGATTAATCAGCATGCACTGTTCTATAAAAGCTTATGGCTGAAGGCTGAAGCAGACAGGTGTTTGATGGTATACGAGACTTCTCTTTCAAATCCTGGTTCTTGAGGATATTAGAAAGGTGACATAAATTCATCCATATTTCTCATCATTTGACATTTTATTGAGATTGAAGTTTACATGTCAGATTGGCAAGGCTTGCACAAGGGGCTCTCCTTTAGATCATTTTCTCCCGATTTTGCAGGTTGGCATGTAAAATTTCAGAGAACAGGGCTGACATGTGTTGTGACTAAACGTGCAGAAGGATGAAGTTGGTGCTCTTTTTTTTTTTTAATTTAATTAGTGTCATGCTACATAACTAAAGAGAATGAGTTTGGCTATAATCTCAGAACTTTACTAGCATAAATCCTTACTGATCAAAACTTGTCTTTTTTTTGCCAGATTCTGGGTACTGTTTGGTCGTGAAGCCTTTCAATTGCTGAAGAATTTAATTTTTTTTTGTTATGTGGTCTGATATTGGATTATTAGATGTATAAACAAACGATTTGTAACTTTTCTCTTAACAAAGTCATCACGCTCTTTGTAATATAGTGCTTTTTTCTTACAAATTTGCAATTAATTGAGTCACGTTGGTCTTTGATTTTAGCATAGTACGGAAAGAGAATGACCTTATAGTAAGGAAGAAATCATTAGTGTTCCAAGAAAATTGTTAGCTAATATGTAGCACGAATAGAAACATTGAAACAAAGGCAAAAGGAGAAATAGTTCTGCAACTCTTATGTTGTGAGTTCTACAATGGCTTAAACAACATCTCCACCTGCTTGGGTCATTACAAGGTCAATGTCGTGTTATGCAGCTTGAGTTTGTAGCTGAGAGCTCAGATCATCGATCCCTCACACCAAATATGACATATGTCCCGGAATTGGGACTCTGTAAATCCTAATGCAAAGTTGACATCACTATATACAACTGAACAATACAGTCAAAGTATTCTACAATAGACCAACACAGAAAATTCACATGTAAGAAGAAACATAATAGCACAAAAGTTGTAACTCGCGTGTAACATTTTGCAATACGAGTAAAGCCTGAGTAAATGTGGGTTCGCCCGATCAAAGCTTTGCAATAGCCAATAGTCTCGTTTTTTAAAATTCCATTACTCCACAAATATTGATGATTGTGTCTTCTCCAAGACGATAATGTTCGTTGACTCCGGCTGGCTCTCTGACTGTGTCTCTAAACTTGATCATGGCTGGTTCCTTATCCTTATTCCTTAGTTACGTGGCTTATCAAAAGACCTCCGCAGAGAATATTCAAACGCACGGTCTCTTTTTTGGACATCTACTATATTAAAATAGAGTCATTCTTTTTATCTAATATAAGTTATCATTTAAATTTAGATTATTTCTAGAGTGTTACAAATATGTAACACAAGACATATAATTAATTAAACCGTATTACTTAAATTAAACTATTGATTATTTATGGCATATAGTCTTGGGATTACTTTTGTTTTTAGAACAAATTATATAGTTTGGTTTTTGGGTTTAGTATTAAGGAAAAACTCCAAAAGCATTGAATAAACATTCCACCTTAACAGATCTAAAAATCAATTATTATTTTTAGGTCCAAAAGATATTTAATATTTTTAACAAAACAAAATTGTCTATTATTAATCATTTATTTAAATCATGTACTTTAAAACATGTTAATATATTTTTTTATTTTAAATAACAATCACTTTATTTTGATAAATTTCAATGGTAACTTTTAAATAATTTATTTTTTTATTTTACTTAAATAATTAACTGATTTTCAAAAAATGTAAAGCAAAACCAAAAACTAAATCTAAAAACCAAAAGATGCAAACACAAGTTATATTTTTTTTTGCTTTTGTTTATTTACAAAATAAACTATTGCAAATTTTTTTGTCGTCTTTTCAGTTTTAAATTAGATGTTCGATTATTTAGAATTTGTTTGTTGGTAATATCAGTTCAAACTAACTCAACGGGTCTATAAATTAAAAACACAAACCAAAAGCTGAAAATCAAAAGTAGAAACTTAAAAACTAAAAACCAAAAACCAAAATCTAAAACAAAATCTAAAAATAAAAACTGAAACTAAAAACTAATGAAAAAAAACCATCATCACAAATTTTGGTGAATTGATTTTATACCAAAACATTCTTTAAATTAAGACAAAACCCAATTATATAAATTTTTTATCATAAAAAATTTCTACGCTTTCAAGCGCGGGTCAAAATCTAGAGTCATTACCAACAAATAAATAAAATAGTTTTGGATTTTAGTTTTTAGATTTTGTTTTTGGTTTTGCTTTATATTTTTTTACTCATTAAATTATTTAAGAAAAATAAAACAATAAATTATTTAAAAGTTACCATTGAAATTTATCAAAACAAAGTGATTGTTATTTAAAATAAAAAAATATATTAACATGTTTTAAAGTACATGATTTAAATAAATGATTAATAATAGAAAGGATTTTATACCAAAATATTTTTTAAATTAAGACAAAACCCCAACTATATAAATTTTTAATCATTAAAAATTTGGGTAATATCAGTTCAAACTAACTCAGCTGGTCTAAAAATTTAAAACTCAAACCAAAAGCTGAAATCAAAAATAGAAACTTAAAAATTAAAACCCAAAAAAATCAAAATCTAAAACAAAATCTAAAAATTAAAATTTAAACTAAAAACTAATGAAAAACAATCATCACCACAAATTTTGGTGAACTGATTTTATACCAAAACATTCTTTAAATGAAGACAAAACCCTAATTATCTAAATTTTTAATCATAAAAAATTTCCGCGCTTTTAAGCGCGGGTCAAAATCTAGAGTCATCATCTTTATGTGTATATGTTTAGAATAGAGTCATTCTTTTTATCTACTAATACAAGTTGTCATTTAAATTTGGATCCTTTCTAGAGTGTTACAAATATGTAACACAAGCCATATAATTAATTAAACCGCATTACTTAAACTAAACCGATGATTATTTATGGGATATAGTCTTGGGTTTACTTTTGTATTTAGAACAAATTATATAGTTTGGTTTTTGGGCTTAGTATTAAGGAAAAACTCCAAAAACATTGAATAAACTTTCCACCTTAATAGATCAAAAAATCAATTATTATTTTTAGGCCCAAAAGGTATTTAATATTTTTGACAGAAAAAATTGTCTATAATTAATAATTTATTTAACATGTACTTTAAAACATGCTAATGTATTTTTTTATTTTAAATAACAATCACTTTATTTTGATAAATTTCAATGATAACTTTTAAATAATTTATTGTTTTATTTTTCTTAAATAATTTACTGATTTTAAAAAATGTAAAGCAAAACCAAAAACCAAATCTAAAAACCAAAAGATGAAAACACAAGTTATATATTTTTTTTTGCTTTTGTTTATTTACAAAATAAACTATTGCAAATTTTTATGTCGTCTTTTCAGTTTTAAATTAGATGTTCGATTATTTAGGATTTGTTTGTTGGTAATATTAGTTCAAACTAACTCAACGGGTCTAAAAATTAAAAACACAAACCAAAAGTTGAAAATCAAAAGTAGAAATTTTAAAACTAAAAACCAAAAACCAAAATCTAAAACAAAATCTAAAAATAAAAACTGAAACTAAAAACTAATGAAAAACAACCATAAATTTTGGTGAATTGATTTTATACCAAAATATTCTTTAAATTAAGACAAAACCCAATTATATAAATTTTCAATCATAAAAAATTTCCGCGCTTTCAAGCGCGGGTCAAAATCTAGTCTACTCTATTAAAATATAGACATTCTTTTAATCTACTGATACAAATTGTTATTTAAATTTGGACCCTTTCTAGAGTGTTACAAATATGTAACACAAGACATATAATTAATTGAACCGCATTATTTAAATTAAACCGATTGTTATTTATAGGATATAGTCTTGGGCTTACTTTTGTTTTTAGAACAAATTATATAGTTTTGTTTTTGGGCATAGTATTAAAGAAACACTCCAAAAAACATTGAATAAACTTTCCACCTTAATAGATAAAAAAATCAATTATTATTTTTTGGCCCAAAAGCTATTTAATATTTTTAACAAAACAAAATTATCTATTATTACTCATTTATTTAAATCATGTACTTTAAAACATGTTAATGTATTTTTATTTAAATAACAATCACTTTATTTTGATAAATTTCAAGGGTATTTTAAATAATTTTTTGTTTTATTTTTCTTAAATAATTTACTGATTTAAAAAAATGTAAAAGAAAACCAAAAACCAAATCTAAAAACAAAAATCAAAACCAAAAGCTGAAAACACAAGTTATATTTTTTTGCTTTTGTTTATTTACAAAATAAACTATTGCAAATTTTGTTTGTCATCTTTTCAGTTTAAAATTAGATGTTTGATTATTTAGGACTTGTTTGTTGGTAATATCAGTTCAAACTAATTCAACGGGTCTAAAAATTAAAAACACAAACCAAAAGCTGAAAATAAAAAGTAGAAACTTAAAAACTAAAAACCAAAAACCAAAATCTAAAAATAAAAACTGAAACTAAAAACTAATGAAAAACAATCATCATCACAAATTTTGGTGAACTGATTTTATACCAAAACATTCTTTAAATTAAGAGAAAACCCAATTATATAAATTTTTAATCATAAAAATTTTCCGTGCTTTCAAGCGTGGGTCAAAATCTAGTCTACTCTATTAAAATAGAGTCATTCTTTTTATCTATTGATACAAGTTGTCATTTAAATTTGGACTCTTTCTAGAATGTTACAAATAATATATATCATATAATTGATTGAACCGTATTAATTAAATTAAACCAACACAATTAATGTAAAGACACGACCTTAATGTAAATTACCTTCAAAATACGGAAGGTATCTATGTGTATACCGAAAACACATATTTTCTCCTACAAATATGGAATGTTCTAGAAGAATATATATCATCAAAATATGGAATCTACTAATTATACTTAAATTAAACCAGTGGTTATTTATGGAATATAGTATTGGGCTTACTTTTATTTTCTGAATAAATTATATAGTTTGGTTTTTGGGCTTAGTATTAAGAAAAAAACTCAAAAACATTGAATAAACTTTTCACCTTGAAAGATCAAAAAATCAATTATTATTTTCAGACTCAAAAGTTATTTAATATTAAAAAAAACAAAATTATCTATTATTAATCATTTTATTTAAATCATGTACTTTAAAACATGTTAATATATTTTTTATTTTAAATAACAATCACTTTGTTTTGATAAATATCAATGGTAACTTTTAAATAATTTATTCTTTTATTTTTCTTAAATAATTTACTGATTAAAAAAATGTAAAGCAAAACCAAAAACCAAATCTAAAAACTAAAATCCAAAACCAAAAGCTGAAAACACATCTTATATTTTTTTGCTTTGTTTATTTACAAAATAAACTATTTCAATTTTTTTTTTAAAAAAATTGTCATCATCTTTTCAGTTTTAAATTAGATGTTCGATTATTTGAGATTTGTTTGTTGGTAATATTAGTTCAAACTAACTCAGCGGGTTTAAAAATTAAAAACCCAAACCAAAAACTGAAAATGAAAAGTAGAAACTTAAAAACTAAAAACCAAAAACCAAAATCTAAAAATAAAACTGAAACTAAAAACTAATGAAAAACAATCATCACCAAAAATTTTGGTGAACTGATTTTATATCAAAATATTCTTTAAATTAAGACAAAACCCAATTATATAAATTTTTAATCATAAAAAATTTACGCGCTTTCAAGCGCGGGTCAAAATCTAGTTAATCTTAAATATGACATAACCCTCGTTATTTATTATACTACAACCTAAAGTAATATATATGACCCAATATATGTTAATTTACTTCTTTACCCTTAATAAAATAAATATAAAAGAAATTGATTTGGCGTATGGTATTTCTTCTGCTTCTTCTTCTCCGACGTCTTCAACCTTGTGACGGTGAAAACACCGGCAACAGCAACGCAAGCTTTGGTCCACGCTTCAGTTCTGCCCGTGTCTGTACTCTGCAACCCATAGTCGAGCTCTTCCTCCATCACAGATTCAGTCGACGTGAGATTCCGACCCATGTTTTTCATTAAGTCGACGAATCACAACACACTGCTGCTGTTTCTCCTATTGAAAGTTGTCGTTGTGACCTTAGATCCTCGCCACCGACTCCGCTAATCTTTCAATTTTTGTTCGATCATGTGTTGACAGTGATCGATGCGGATCGATGTACGGTGTCTCTGTGACCAATTCTTCATTATTTATGTCTTTGGTCTTTAGGTTTCTTGCTTCTCTTAATTTTAATACCAAATTTTCTAATTAACAAATTTTGTTGTGATTTCTCCCCAAATTTTTTAACTATGAACTATAAGACCTTATTAAATATTAATCATTAATATAATTCAAGTTAAATATGATTTTATTATAGGTTAAATCATGAAATTAGAGTATGAGCGGATTATTGAAGATTATACAACTAATACATCTTTAATTATATCAATTTTACAGTTAGAATACAACTATACGTAATCTGATACAACTAAAACATTAGTATAATTATAAAAAATTAGTATAATTATGTGTAACTAAACATATAAACAATTGGTATTACTGGTACAACTTTGTTATATCAGATATGTAATACTCGTACAACTTTGTATTCTATACCAAACATGTAATATCGGTTCAACTAGCTAGTTCAACTCTTTCATTATAAATTTTTTAAAAAATTCATTTGATTTTCTATATGAAAAACAATCAACAGACCAAACTGGTATGTGTTTAGAATGGTCTTCCCAAACTATTTTATTTTTTAAATATTTGTTTTGATAATTATATCATTTTCACATAAGTTTCTATGTTCCACCATATACTTTAAAGGATTATTTACCTATTTAGCCACTATACTTTTAAAAAACATATACCAAATACATTTTAACAAAATTAATGAGTCTATAACATGTAATACCAAGTAAGTAAACATATAAAGTTGATACAACTGAGGTGAATTTATTTATTATGTGCTACAACTATAATTTTCAATTTTACTATCAAAATACAACTATGTACAAACTTGTACAACCCAAAATCCGGTATAACTAGGTAAACAACTGTACAACTAAAAACTGGTACAACTATATGTTTTTACATTTTAATGGTGTATCATGTTTTAAACATGATAGTTGTATCATTCATTTGTCTACTTGTAAAACTGATATTACTTTCCATTATATATAATACTTGTATTAGCAGGACAACTGGTACAACTTAGTTATTTTAAAAATTGGCAAAAACCAAATTGATATTACATATGAAATATAATCAAAATTTTGGTATTTAAGGAATTAGAACCGAACCCGACCAAAACCGAAATATTTTGGATGTCTGAATGTATCTGAAAGACTATATACATACATTTATTAATTACTTTTAGATTTATTATATATATAAGTATAAAATATATACGATATTTAGAAATTGTCTAAAATACTTGAAAATATATATAATCAAAAATAAATGTCTCAAATAGATAAAAAATACTCAAAATATGAAAAGACACTTGAAATATCTATTGATTATCTATCCGAATATTTAATTCAAATCAATATATATGCTAAGTTTAGGTATGTTGGCATAAGTTATTCAAATTTATATCTAATTTACTATTTGATTTTATAGAATTTTACAGTATACTTACTCTTCTAAATGTAGTTTTATTGTAACTTTTTCCAGCTCTGCAATTACTTTCTACGGCTTTTGAAGCAAAAATATGAAAATGATTTTTTGGGGAAATTATAAAACTAATATAACTAGTACAACTTGTAAATAAATCATTATCTCAATTAAATATTATAAAATAGACAATTCATGTATTTGACACCTGCAAGCGAGGAACGATTAGGCCAACATGTTTCAACAGTTTTATAATGAATATAAAATTCGATTTCAGATAAGAGGAAATCGATTGATATCACTCAAATATTTAACCCTAAGGAGTGAATTACTCTCTCAAATAAGAGGTTCAATTGTAGTACTTGGGGATCGAATCCACAGAGAGCAGGAACACACAATAGACTATAGAAATCAAAGTTAAGCTAGGTAAACAATTTATAAAACAGTAAATAAAAGCAATGTGAACAAAGTAGTTGTTCGATTGGTTGAGTTTATAAACAATAAGGAGAAATAGCTAGACCTAGGGATTTATCAATCAAGAGATTCAAAACAACAATTAAAGATGCTAACAGCTTATAGATTCGTTCTAGAACTCGATTTTAAAAAGTAAGTAATCCATCTGTCAATGCAATTACTAATGAGATGTCTAAGTCCTTGTTCCAGCTTTCGCATGCGAACAAGAAGTGAGTATCGATCGATACTATGGCCTGAGTATCGATCGATATTACCTCAGACAAGCATTAACGACCTAATCGATTATGTTCAACTAGATTCCTAGACCAAATTCTCATATGCGCCTAAGTATCTAATTTAGCAGGATTCGGGTTCCGTTAATTGACTGCACTTTCGTGCATCTCAATTGTCCTATGATTCTAGGTTCAAGCAATCAGTCACACTATCATGATATCCTAATTACTCCAGATCCTAATATTACAAATCACCCTGGTGTAGAGATCTATAGATATTCTAGCAAACCTAATTGATATTCAGTTTGACATTAAGCTCATGAAATCCCTAAACCTAACAAGATGCACTACTCAGACATGATAGAAGAAACACAAATCATAGTTTGAATAATAATAGGATAAGAAAATAAAGATAATTCCAATGGAGTTCCAAGAGGACTCTGAAGGAGTTCCCCTCTTCTATCCTCACTAAGAACAATGAAACAAAATATGAAAAGAAAGCGTAGATAGCATAGCCGTCAACAATGGCTTGCAAATAACATGAATAGGGTTTCTGGTCATCCAAGGGCATTCTGGTAATTTAGGTTTCTTCTGGGCTTCATTTGGTCATGAAATATACTCGGCCCGAATTCTGGCATCCATATCGATCGATATGAAGTGTCTCTCATCGATCGACATGCACATATCTTCTCGGCAGCCTTCTCTCGCAAGGCAGACTGACCACTCTTCAGTAAAATGAGCATAACTTCTGGTCTAACCATTGGATTGACCTCAAACTGGTGGCATTGAAAAGCTAACTCAAATCTAGATCTTGTGTCAAAAGATGGGCTCAATCGCACCATGGAAGATATTCATACGTATCTAAACATCTGACGCATCTGCGCAGTTCTGCACTTAAAGGCTCCAAAAGACACCAAAATCACCATATTTCTCCAGAACGTACCTGAACCTGTAAATACTCTAAATATACTCTATATTGTAGTAAATATACATAAAAACATATCAATACCATGACCAAAAGTGGGTCAAAATCATGGTATATCAACTCCCCCAGACTTACCCTTTTGCTTGTCCTCAAGCATAACATACATGCAGTCTCTCTGAAAGAGGTTTGAAAACAGCAGGGACACAACAAATTTTAAAAACTCAGTCACCATCTCTCTAGTAGTGCAAACCAAATCATAAACATCCTAAGCTTAGAAGCACATTATACAATATCCTAGTATAGCAACCAAATTCACCTAGTCAACAACTCAACAGATCCTGTCCGACAATCCCCTCTACTAACCTCATTTCTTGCATAAAATTAAAGTGCAGGCTTTACCTTGGGAGTATCGATCAAGGAACACTTGGATTCAACTAAAGCAAGTTTCTGAGTAAATAGGCAGTCTTATTCTAGTTTCTTTTCTCCCTATATCTCCCTTCTCTGAATCCCAAATTTTTTTTTTATATCAATCCCAATGAACAACTGATGTTCATCTTATTGATCTTTCTACTTTTTGTAGCTGTTTTGAAAAAGTATAGGCAAATAGTGGGGTCATAGGTAATTTACCTCTCATTTGCTTCCACAATGTGTGATCATTCCTTTGATTTAGAATAGTGGGGTCATGGGTAATGTACCTCTCCTTCTGCCTCTCAGGAAATCATCTCAATTTTTTTATTTTTCTCTTTTTGGATGCCAAAGGAAGGAGAGAAGGAAACCAAAAATTTACAGACTTGTACCTTTCAGACTTGCAGGAGGATTCCGATCCCTTGTATACCAAGCCCCAAGACAAGCAAATCAAGTCAATATTAGGTTCGAGGTCAGCTTTGGTTCCTTCAAACATTCTCAGCAAGTGCAAACATAGTTGACAGGTTGATCCACTTTAGTATCTCTAGTACTTCTGCAGTCAGTAAATCTAAGACTGGTCTTAAGAGTGGTTAGATGACAAGTAATAAATCAAAATAGATCATCATCCCCTTCTTGACTCAATAAAAACTTTTTGAAAACATTTTAAATAAGACTCATAAAGTAGATAAACGTTAGTAATCCCCCCAGACTTAAATTACACTGTCCCCAGTGTAATACGGTCGGTGGTAAGGTGAAAATCATAAAGCAGAAGTACGAAATGTAACAAGTAAGAACGATATACCTGACCGGATTAAGTATTGATCGATGAAATAGAGTTACCATCGGTAGATGCAAGTGATGTACTGTCGATCGATATCGACATGCTCTAATCGGTCGATATCCAAGGAAATCGTCTAGTCGTGTTTTTATTCTAAATATCTAACTCAAACATAATATTAGTAGAACCTCCCCCAGACTTAAATAAGACTTTAATATTGGTGGGACAATAAACCATAAGGAAAAAAAATATTTAACAAAGAAAGATTGTATGCCTGCTTTGATGTGAGTATCGATCAACACAGTTAAGTGGCGATCAATACTTGTGATGATCTGTCGAGTGACACCGGCCGGTTGTCTGTCGATAGCTGGCGCATAACTCATCTTCCTTTAATATTTTTCCAAATACCTGAAATCCTTAGAAAACAAAATATCAGTAATAAATGAAAATAAAACCATATGGAAAATTACCTAACAGTGGGTTGCCTCCCACTCAGCGCTTATTTTTAGTCATTAGCTTGACTTCTGGAGATCTGATGTAGTCCGGGTGAAGATGTGAACTTGCTCCAGAACAAGTCTCAGTATCTCTCTTCCTCAGTTTGTTGATATAGTTGGTAAAAGTTCTAGCAGATACTTCTCCTTTATCTCTCAGCTCTGGATCACATAGCACTCTAACCTTGGCAAAAGGTTCAGAATTTCCTCTGCAGCGCACTTTATACTCAAAACTTCCCTCTTGACCTTGTGAACGAACTAGTGATAGGAAATCTGCATCTGCATTTCTTTTCTTTTTTTTTCTTCCTACTCCTTGTCCTTCCCCCAGGCTTAGACTTTTCAGTCTCGGTCTGTTCTGAAATACAGAGTGTATCGATCGATGCTGAATGCTTCGTGTCGATCGATTCTGAAGGCTGCTTGTCGAGCGATGCTGAATGGTGATTGTCGATCGATGTTGATTCTGGTTGTGTCGACTCGCGGTTTGAACCATCTTTAGGTGCTGGATCTTCAAACATCTCTATGCATGAAATAAACTTCTCATCGGTCTTCTTTTCCAAAGGATGATAGAAGACAGTTTTATCAACATTAGTCAGGCACATCCTGTTCTTCTTAAGATCACAAACTGCTCCCACTGTAGCCATGAAGGCCCTTCCAAAGAGAAGTGATTTTTTTGTGCCTGGTTTAATCTCCATGACATGAAAGTCCACTGGAACAGTGCAATCCCCTATCTTTACTTTAACATTCTTGATGATGCCTGCTGAATCAACTCTGGTGTTGTCTGCGAAAGTGAATCCATCGTGAGAAGGTTCCACCTCTAATCCTATTACTTCAGCAGTGTCTATTGCCATGATGCTGACTGCAGATCTAGTATCGCAGAGGGCGGTTGGCAAATCATGGTTATGTATACAGCATGGAATCAGGAACTTCCCTGGATCTGGCTCCTTCTTCAGAGTTCTATTAGGCTTACGACATATCTTGTTGAATAGCAGCTCAATGTCCTTATCTGTCTCTCTGCTTTCTCTGAAGAAATTACCAAGTCTGTACTTATAGTAGGCCTCCTCGAAAGACATACCCTTAGGAACCCTCTTCACCCTCTTGTGAAATCCATCAAGTTCCACTTTGTTAATTTCTCTCCTGAGGTGCTTGGGAATATAGGATCCTAGTTTTTACTCTCATCTCAGCTGGAATCTCATCTTTCGTTACCTGACTTTCTATGGCAGTGTCGTATCCATCCTCTTGGTGTCGTTCGATAACTGGTGTATGTCGTTGATCGACATTCTCAACAAAAGAGGTTTCAGCTAGGGTTGATTTCCCTTGCTTTGGTGCTTCTGCAGATTGCTGATTCATCTTCTCTCTTGTGTTGAAGAAAACTGGAGTCTAAGATGGGTTTTGAGTTGCCTTCAAGCGGTGTGCATCAAGATCTGGTAAACTAACTCGACATGGCATCTGCAGATGTCGATCGATGCTCTGGTTCTCCTGTCGATCGATGTCCTGCTTCGCCTGTCGATCGATGTCCTGCTTCGCCTGTCGATCGATGTCCTGCTTCGCCTATCGATCGATGTCCTGCTTTGCCTGTCGATCGATGTCCCCTTGTTGTTGTCGATCAAAGGCAGTTGCTTTAACTCGAAGTAGGATGAGAGGATGTGGGTGTTGAGCGGTAAAGTCGGAGTGGTTTTGAATGCCAACAAACTTATCTGATCCCAAAAGTGGTGTCGATCGATGCATATCAGATTGTATCGGTCGACGCTCAGGTGATGATGTCGAGCGATGCTTGGGTGTTGGTGTCGGTCGACACCAGTATGAGCTGCCTATAGACATAGAGCTTTCGACTTGAAAAGCATCTTCTTCCAGCTTCTCCTGCTCAAGTATTTTCTCCAATCCAATATCGAGGATGTCATCAACCTGGTGCCTCTCACTTTCCACAGCTTTCTTTTTGACCAAAGCTTCTTGCTTCACAGCTTCTGCAGTATGATAAGCGTGCATCTTAACATGGCTATCTAAGGTTTCTAACCTTCCATTCAAATCTTTGCAGAAAAAATCCAATTTCAGATTCAAACGCTCATTCATCTCTTGATGTTCTTTCAAGAGCTTCTCTAGCATAAATTCCACCTCATTCTCATCCTGGTATGTAGCTTGTTGCACCCATGAGACTTCATGTACAGAACCAATCTCAGCCTCAACATTCTTGTCACTATCCTTTGCAGCTGATTTTATCCTTTGTATATCCAGATTTTTGACACTGGTACTAGACACCATGTTTTCAATCAGCCTCTTAGCTTCCTCTATGTTCCTTGTCTCAAAGCTTCCGTCGCTGGCAGTATCCATCATAACACCGTAGCTTACATCAATGCCCCTGTGGAATTTCTTTAATAACTGAATCTCCATAAAACCATGATGTGGACAATCCTTTTGGTATCCCATAAACCTCTCCCAAGAGCTTCTGGAAGCTTCTGTAGGTCCTTGTGAGAATGTCCAAATCTTATCTCTTATCTCTTCAGCCCTTGCATCATTGAAGAATTCATTAATGAATGCATTCCTGACATCATTCCATGTAGTGAGAGATCCTGGTCGTAGACGCCTCAGCCAACGTTTAGCATCCCCAGAAAGTGAAAATGTGAACAACTTGCAGATGATGTAGTCTTTTGTTGCTTCATTCTTCTGGATTCAAGACCTATAGTCTTCTAGTGTCTGAATATTGTCTAGGGTATTTTCATGAGGCAGACCGCAATAAGGGTGCTCACTCACATGAAGGAGGTGTACTGGAAATTCTGGGACTTCAAGAGGTATTCGGATAGCAGACATGTTGGCATAGAACTCTCTAGGCCTGATCAATTCTGCTATCATTCTCTTGCGAGAAACTCTAGCATCCATAGTGGTAGCAGATGGCTCAAGGATTGCAGTTCCTTCTCCATCTATCTTCTGACCTGCTTCATTACACAGATGATCTTCCTGGTCATGCAGGTCTCCATTCTCATCTCGTACAAGGGATATCATCGAAACCATGTCTCGCTGCTCAGTATCGATCGATCTTCGAGGTGAAGTATCGATCGATGTTGGGTGGGAAATGTCGTTCGACATAAGGGTAGCTTCGGTCGATGTGGGTGGGTGAGTATTGGTCGATGAAGACGGTGTCTCGGTCGACTGTGGTTGGCGAGTATCGATCGATATACTTGTATTGTTATCGATTGATAGGGAACATTTTTCTTTGCGGATCAAACGCTCCAATCTTGTTGGATCTGAGATGAAAAGTAATTCCTCCTTGCTGGTTCTGGTACTAATAGACATGTATGTACCTGAAAGACAAGAAAAAAATTTTCAGTAAATAACTATAACACTAAATAAAACCTAGACTACACCTATTAATCAAGTCTAATGACGAATCCTTGCTCCTCGGCAACGGCGCCTAATTTGATATCACTCAAATGTTTAACCCTAAGGAGTGAACTCTCTCAAATAAGAGGTTCAATTGTAGTACTTAGGGATCGAGTCCACAAAGAGCAGGAGCACACAATAGACTATAGAAATCAAAGTTAAGCTAGGTAAACAATTTATAAAACAGTAAATAAAAGCAAAGTGAACAAAGTAGTTGTTCGATTGGTTGGATTTATAAACAATAAGGAGAAATAGCTAGACCTAGGGATTTATCAATCAAGAGATTCAAAAGAACAATTCAAGATGCTAACAGCTTATAGATTCATTCTAGAACTCGATTCATTCTAGATGTCAATGCAATTACTAATCAGATGGCTAAGTCCTTGTTCCACCTTTCGCATGCGAACAAGAAGTGAGTATCGATCGATACTATGGCCTGAGTATCGATCGATATTACCTCAGACAAACATTAACGACCTAATCGATTAAGTATCTAATTCAGCAGGATTCGGGTTCTGTTAATTGACTGCACTTTCGTGCATCTCAATTGTCCTATGATTCTAGGTTCAAGCAATCAGTCACACTATCATGATATCCTAATTACTCCAGATCCTAGTATTAAAAATCACCCTGGTGTAGAGATCTATAGATATTCTAGCAATCCTAATTGATATTCAGTTTGACATTAAGCTCATGAAATCCCTAAACCTAACAAGATGAACTACTCAGACATGATAGAATAAACACAAATCATAGTCTGAATAATAATAAGATAAGAACATAAAGATAATTCCAATGGAGTTCCAAGAGGACTCTGAAGGAGTTCCCCTCTTCTCTCCTCACTAATAACAATGAAACAAAAGATGAAAAGAAAGCGTAGATAGCATAGCCGTCAACAATGGCTTGCAAATAACATAAATAGGGTTTCTGGTCGTTCAAGGGCATTCTGGTAATTTAGATTTCTTCTGGGCTTCAATTGGTCATGAAATATACTTGGCCCGCATTCTTGCATCCATATCGATCGATATGAAGTGTCTCTCATCGATCGACATGCACATATCTTCTCGGCAGCCTTCTCTTGCGAGACAGACTGACCACTCTTCAGTAAAATGGGCATAACTTCGGATCTAACCGTTGGATTGACCTCGAACTGGTGGCATTGGAAATATAACTCAAAGCTCTATCTTGTGTCAATATATGGGCACAATCGCACCATGGAAAGGTCTCCATCCATATCTAAACATCTGACGCATATGCGCAGTTCTGCACTTAAAGGCTCCAAAAGACACCAAAATCACCATATTTCTCCAGAACGTACCTGAACCTGTAAATATTTTGAATAGAATCTATATTGTGGTAAATATACATAAAAACATATCAATACCATGACCAAAAGTGGGTCAAAATCATGGTATATCATCGATTCAGGATGATAATTGATCGATTTCGAATAAGAAAAAAAATCTGGGTAAGGAACAAGAACAAAAAAATTGGATTATTAGATGTGGAAGGAGATTGTGTTTTGATTTAGAGATTTCAGATTAATAGTGAATGGGGTGTTGGGTCTGGTTTTGGGTAGAGAAATAATGGCATGGATTGGTAAATAGGTTAAGCTTTTAGAAGTTTTTGGTCATTTTGTTTAGTTTTCTATTTAAATTTTAATCAAAAATAAATAGAAATTGACATGGGGTTATTTTAGAATGATGAATCCCCTTGTGGGTCACGTAAGACTTTGATCCCTCTTTTTTCTTGTCAGAATTGTCAAATTAGAAGCTATTACGTCTTCTTTATAAAAAGAAATGAACATTCATTTAACAAGAATTCTCTCTTCTTGGTTCAGTTCCAAGAATCAAAGAATCGTAAAATGGAAGAACAAAAATTTTCTTTGTACGCTATGATCTTATCAAGCTCCTCTGTTCTTCCCATGGTTCTGAAGACATCCATAGATCTAGGCCTCTTCAACATCCTATCCGAATCTGGCCCTTCTTCTCCCCTCTCTGCTTCTCAGATCATGTCTCTCTTGTCTACTCAAACACAAAACACCATGATTCAACCTTACTCAATCGGATTCTTCAATGTCTAGCGAGCTATTCCATACTCACGTGCTCTGTTTCCACTGACCAAGGCGAGCCACGTGAGGTCTACGGCTTAGCTCCTGTTGCCAAGTACTTCACCAGCAACCGAGGCTCAGGAGGCTTGTTGGCTCCGATGGTTAATCTTTTTCAAGACAGGGTCGTGACTGACATCTGGTAAATTCATTAACAACATCCTAAGCTCTTTTTATCTGAAACATGATGCCCTCTGTCTTGTTGTGCTGTCCTGAAGTAATTTGATTAATTATCGATTTATTTAGGTACAACCTTAAAGATTCTGTTCTTGAAGGAGGACTTCCATTAAACAAGGCTCATGGTTCGAGCGCTGTCGAACTGGTAGGCAGAGATTCAAGATTCAGAGAAGTGTTCCAAAGCTCCATAAAAGGTTTCAATGAAGTTTTCATGGAAGAAGTTGTGAATAAGTACAAGGGTTTTGATGGTGTGAAGTCATTGGTTAATGTTGGTGGTGGAGATGGCTCTATTCTCCGTAAAATAATCTCCAAGCATCATCACATCATCAAAGCTATTAACTTTGACTTTCCTCTGTTATCAACACTTCACCAGTTTCTCCAGGTATGTATAATACAAGTTCTTGCAAATATTCTGTTGCATGGTGAAATGATATTGTGGGTTTTAGGCACTGAGAATGTTGCTGGAGACATGTTTACAAGCATTCCTAAAGGAGAAGCCGTTTTCATGAAGGTTAGTTGAATTGAAAGTTCCATCTCGTGAGTCTTAACAGAAAAGCTAACATTGGATTTCTAGTGTGTTATGTTACAACTACAACAGTGGATACTCCATAGCTGGGATGCTTAACATTGCGTGAAGATACTCAGAAACTGTCATCAATCGCTACCGGCAAATGGTAAGGTGATTGTGATCAATATGGTAATCTCGAATTTTCCTGGAGATATACTTTTAGACAGAAGCTTGTTTCAGTTTGAGATGTTCATGACGAGCATAAACCTATCTGGAAAAGAAAGAACAAAGAAAGAGTTTGAGGTATTAGCTTGCCTCGCTGGATTTTATAGTGGTCAAGTTCCATTTACATCTCTTTGTTTCTCTGTTGTTGAATTCCACAAGAGTGCGTGATATGTATGATAAGAACTTGTATGTAGTGTGATTAAGAACCTCCAACCACCCTCTCTTAAACTCTACAAATCAGAGTACTAAGCTTTTCTTGAATCTCACAATCCGAGATCTCAAGCCACAACTGATTCCTTCTGAATGAATTGCATAAACAACTAACGAGTTCTTTATATAATAAGATTCGTTTACAATATTCTAATTGACGTTAACTAACTTGCCAGCTCAGCAATCTCTTTAGTCATTTCCTTGTTGATATGCTTCTTTCTTCTTGAGATATAAACTTTCGTTGGCATATCAATACCCCCTGGATGCAGAGAAGAGAAATTCAGAATATATCACAATACCATTTAGCACCATTCTTTCTAGATGGGTGAAGCACTCGCGAATCTTGCTCAACAGGTACAAATTCTTTCCTTTGTTCTCGTGGTTGGACATTTTCAGCAACTTCTTCCCTCTGTCTTTGGAGACCAACAGATTGAAGAGATGATCTTCCAAACAAACGACCGCCTAACATCATTGGTGGACGCATCTGTAGCAGTACAAAAGAAATCACAGAAAGAGATGCAGTGCAAAAGTATATATTAGATCATGACATGACAAACAATAAAAAAAAACAAACGACTAACTACAAAAAATAAGAAAACCAAAGAGATCTGAGACCATGACGGCTTTGATTTTCTAAGATGTAGTTTAGGTTCTTAGGTTTTAACGTGAGAAGAGGTAACTAATATCACTTCCTTTATATACTAGTTAACTATTAAGATAATTCTGAATATACTTACCACTTTTTAAGGGATTTTCCCGGTTTCTAATTAATTTTTAGGTTTTGCCGCTCTAAACTAAAAATCCAAATATCTCCTTATAACTTGAAAGGCGCCATTAAGAAAGTAAGGCGCCATTAAAAAAAAGATACACAAAAAAATAAAATAAAAACTATACCTTGCTAGTCTATTCAACGTTAGCGGAAGCAGGAAAAGGGAGACAAAAAGACTCAAGTGATGTGCATAATAAAGAAAGACGTGAAACAAACTTGGAGTCTTCTTCATGAGATGAACCACGGCTAAAACACATTGCAAGAGTTACGATAAAAGGCAAGTTTGAATTTAAATAGAAGATTTCCGCGGAAGAAAAGGAAAGATCGACAGAAATGGAAAATTCCCGATATATTCGGTTTCGGGTGAAATGGAAAGACTAAAACCGCCTAAGGAGGAGTATATAAGGAGGAGGCATAGGGCAGAAGCTGGGACACGATTTCGAGAGCTCTCACCACCAAAAACTAGCATTTAGGAATATTTCCATTTTCTGTTAGCGAGCTGCGTCTCAACTAGGGTTTTCGTTCTTAGACTTCTAGGGATTTCGCCGACAGCTCATACAGCTAAGGCTACTCTCGTTGTAACAGTTCTTACGCAGATTCAGAATAAGAACCTCTGTGCTCTCGATTTCGTTTATTCTATTTTTAATTCTAAGTTCGTCAATTTCTTAATCTTCGTTGTGCGGTTCTGCAGATAGCCGGTTCCTCTGGAAACTTAGGGATTTCCCGAAGTTTCCTTATTTACGATTTATTGACAGTAGGTGGATTTCGGTTCCCACAATTTTATACTTTGGTTTCTTATATTTTTATTTTTTTTGCTCTAATAGAGCACATTCGAAGATTTTTTGTCTGCAAAATATGCAGACCTTTTAAAAAAAGAACTCTCTGCCAGGAGAGGTGATGAATATCATATATGGGTGAAAGATTATGTGCGTCTCCGTAATAATATAATAATATTTATTTCATGTATCATACATAGTATTAAACTTGTATATATAAATGCGCAGGTTACTTACTGGAGCGAAACACATCTTTTTCCTCCTTGGGTTAAAGACATTGTACATGAACCCGTGAATAAGGCCAAAACCTGGCCAAGTTATTTCACAAGAGGTTTTCTGTTCCATAACCAAAAGCATGGAGAAGGACGAAAGACTTGTAACTATGGAGTATGTGTTAAAGGAGAGAGTTGTTATTTGCCACCTAAACAATTAACATAAGCTGTAAACTCAGTTTAAAAGTAAAAGTAAATTCCTTAAAGTAAAATAATATGTACACTACCAGATTATCTTGAACTTCAGCATAAGAACGTGAGCCTGATTTGTGGCTGTGTGGACCCAAACCATCACCGTTAAACAAACGAGCCATACGAGTTTTCTCACTTTTTTCTTTGGATTTTGGTGTCTTCCAGTAATCTGGCATTTCTCTCCAATGTTCTGCAAGAATCAATAAGGTTCACTCCTTTGGATTTTGCAAGGATCACCATTCCTTTGAGGCGAGTGGCAGCTAGTTCCTCAAAGTTAGCTTTCACTAGATCTTCAATGGCGACATTCCACTCATACTTAGTCTACAATCAAAACAATGTGGTTAAAGTTATTAAAAAACAAACAAAAAAGGATATGATTGAAACGTTTATGAAAAATAGAACTCATAAATGTGGAGGAAAGAAAATATGTATTTGATGTTAAAAGTATATAGAAACACACCTCCTTAAACGTTGAATACCAAGCATCCTTGTAAAACTGGGGTAATTTTCTCCAGCTGTACCATGATCCTTTATAAAATCCTCCAATGATTTTCCTTACACGCGTTGATATCTCAGTGTTGTTTTTGAACCTGTACAGATATAGTTGAGTTTGTTATATATATATACTTTGTAAATCAGAGCCAAATAGAGACCACCCGAGATTGATTCTGCACAATTTTCTCTCACATGGAGAGTGCAGGGAACTCGAGTTCACCACTCTCTCTCTCACCGGAAGTGTCGGGTACAGACCAAATGTCTTCTCCACCACTCCCTCTCACCTCATCGCCACCAATTCTCCTCACCTCCTCATCCCTTTCGTCTCCCTTCGAGGTGAAAACTAGTCCACTCCCCTTTTTTAACATTCCCAGATTTCGTGTCATGATTTGGTTGTGTCTGAATAAACAGAACGGTTGAAAGAGAGAGTCGAGGAAACGTTTAGGTGTGAGTACGATTTGTTCATTGAATTCACCGGTTTAATTAGGTAAAAAAGTCAACCCCACTTTTCCTTCCCTGGGTAGGTTCATAGAATCAGTTTTAACCATAATGATGATTCTTTCTTGCAGTCTGAGATTGAGCGTGAGATGTGCATGAGGACTGTTTACTGTACCAACATTGACAAGCTTGTAACTTTAGTTCGATTAATACCATTTGTTTTGTGAGAGAATGTCAATTTTAAGTATTTGGAGAAACTAAATTTTCTTTGTTTCTTGAATCTGCAGATTAGTCAAACTGACTTGAAAGGCTTCTTTGAAATGTTTTGCGGAGAGGTAAGCATTTGGTTTCGAAAGATAACATCTATTGATTATGTTCTGCTCTAACTATCCGTATTTTTTTTCTCTATATATTGTAGGTTCATCGTCTGAGGCTTGGAGACTATCACCACCATAGCCGCATTCAAGATTCAAAACTTTCATTTTAGTTTTATTCTGATTCGGTTCACTTCATCTGTGGACTATGTTCTTATGTCTCTCAGGCTGAAAGTGCAAGCCAGTCGTGCTCTTACTGCAGTGGCGTTGTCTTGGGCACACTCCCAATAAGGTAACAGATTTCTAATTTTTAATCCATGACAGTTTTTTGCATAGTAGGTTGTAATATCAGGCTCCCAGACTTGGCTTGCACTTTACTCTTTTCTGATTATATGTTTTTATGTAAATGATCACTTTGGTTTTATGTTTGGTTTTCGAAGGCAGTTTTTTACTTGAATAGCTACGGTAAAGACTTCAAAGCTGGTCTCTTTCGTTTTCAGAGTGGTGAACCAACGACTGTTGTTCCTTCAGCTGGAGTAAGTATGTCCCTTTTTCAGTTGTCTCAACGGTTACTATTAAACTATAACCTTGTGTTTTGACCAGGATGTTATCATGTACACTGCTGATGACCGGAATATTCATTCTGTTGGTGAGGTTCGACTCGTTATTACAGCCTTCCTTGGTTTTGTTTATATGACTTCCATGTAACTGATAGATGCTCACCTCACAGGTAACAGATGGAGAAATCTGTTAGATGCTCACCTCACAGGTAACTGATAGATGCAATGTGTTTTAGCCGTGGTTCATCGACTTTATACAAGGTCCTTGCTAGGACCTTTCGAGCCGTTTTACGATAAAAACCGTTTTACGACTTTATACAAGACCGTTTCCTGATCCGATGCCGTTTTTTTCGATTTTCTCGACGTTTTTAATTAAAAACGCGTTTTTTATGATCTTAACGAAAAAACACGGATAAATCTTATAGTTGAGGCGATGTTCGGTGTCTTGCTTAACCGTTAACAGTTTTATACGATTTCTCCGAGTTCTTTTCGAGAAAGCGGAGTTTTACGGTTTTTATCGTAGAATTCAAACGATAAGTCGGATCGAGACGAAACGAGAGAGATTTCGGCCGTGGTTCAGAATGTGACCATATCGCAGGACGTAAGGTTCGAATTGGGGCTGCAGGAGATCCGGGATATCTCTAGTTCGCATGTTGGCGAACTAAGCCGAGCTAGCTTAGTTCGCCAGCAGGCGAACTTGTCGGGGACCGTCTAGTTCGCCTGCAGGCGAACTAGTCGGTGAGCCTCTACTTCGCCTGCTTGCGAACTAAGCCAGCTTGGCTTACTTCGCCAGCAGGCGAACTAGTCGTGACTAGTTCGCGTTTCGTGGCGGTTTTGGTTTTTCGCGGTTTTGTAAAACGATTTCTCGAGTTTTATAAAACGATCTTCGAGTTTTATAAAACGATCTTTGAGTTTTATAAAACGGCTTCTCGAGTTTTATAAAACGATCTTCGAGTTTTATAAAACGGCTTCTCAAGTTTTATAAAACGATCTTCGAGTTTTAAAAAACGGCTTCTCGAGTTTTATAAAACGATCTTCGAGTTTTATAAAACGGCTTCTCGAGTTTTATAAAACGATCTTTGAGTTTTATAACACGGCTTCTCGAGTTTTATAAAACGATCTTCGAGTTTTATAAAACGGCTTCTCAAGTTTTATAAAACGATCTTCGAGTTTTATAAAACGGCTTCTCGAGTTTTATAAAACGATCTTCGAGTTTTATAAAACGGCTTCTCGAGTTTTATAAAACGATCTTCGAGTTTTATAAAACGGCTTCTCGAGTTTTATAAAACGATCTTCGAGTTTTATAAAATGGCTTCGAGTTTTATAAAACGACTTCTTGGGTTTTATAAAACTATTCCTTTTGTATTTTTGCGGGGAGTTTTGGCTATTGATTCCGTCGGACCGATTTTGACCCCAACAAATATATAATTAAATAAAAACGGAAGGTGTACCTCTCTATTGGCTAAAAATAATCACAATTTCGCAAAACATAAGCATGTGCACATAGATAATCTTTCTCGGAAAGTCAAATTTCTTGCATTTCCCCGTTTGGACGACCTACTTGAGTAAATATATCAGGTACTCCTTCGACATGATATATAGGGATTTCACCTTCCTCAAATCTTCTGAACCTACCCATATAAGGACAAGAAATCCATATTTTAGAAGAAAGCATGTAAATACACATGACAAAGTGAGCATGTGACTAATTATAACATTTACCTCGATTCGGTTGGTATATGGTCAGAAAAGTAGTGCTCTGAGAAATAATATATCTCGTTATTGACATATGCTTCAACTATCGACCCTGCCGCATATTTTTGTTCTTTGCATTAGCTTTCAACTTCTTGAAATTTCTTTCATAAAGATACATTCAACTATATTTCACAGGGCATCCTAGATCAGCTTCGTAGGGGAGATGTATAGTCAAGTGCTCCATCACTTCAAAAAATGATAGTGGAAATATCTTTTTCAAATTGCAAAGTATCAAAAAAAAATTGTTTAAGTATTTTTACGCGATTGCTTTGCAAAGTTCTCGAGCAAAGGTCACGAAAAAATATTTCAATCCCTGCAATATATATTCAAACTTCAGATCATTACTAACCCACCTTATAAACAAATAGAGTTGTAATATATCATAGAACTATTACTAATTAATGAGTACCTGATAACGCAAGATGGACGTTCTCGTTTAGGAGTTCTGCAAATATAAATGAAGTAGCCTCTCCATAAACACATGGAACTCATGACTCTTCATGCATGAAAACTTGCCTTTCTCTACATCATCTCAATTAGCTAAGTATGAAGCATAATCGTCTGGGAGTTTTACCGCTTTTTCACACATTCCAATAAACTTTTTCTTCCGTTCTAGTCCAGTGTGTAGGGAAGAAAAGAAGCTTGACCATGACTATCAACATGTAATTGTTGCCGATCACAGAAAAGTTCTATATCCAATTTTGACTTGATTGTGTCTTTCGACTTACTCCTCACACTCATAAGAGTGTTCATGATGTTTTCGAAAAAATTCTTCTCAATATGCATAACATCAAGATTATGTCGAAGATTGAAGTCCCTCTAGTACGGAAGCTCCCAGAATATGCTTCCTTGTGGCAGTTTGGTTCTTCCCATAGCTAGATTTCTTCTTCTCGTGACCATTTCCACCACAATTAGACGTTTTTGGTGGATTGACTCCTTTTAACCGATCAGAATAAACTTGCTCACCACTCAAAGATTCGGGTGGAATATCCTCCATAGCGTGCTTTCCCTTCAAGAAGTCCTTTTTGTTCTTCCTCAATGGATGGTCATGAGGAAGAAATCTCCGATGATAATCAAACCAACATCCTTTTATTAGGCAGATAAAAAGCCTTTGTATCTTCCATGCAAATTGGGCAAGGCAACTTAGTATGAGTCGTCTATCCTGATAACATGCCATATGCCGGAAAGCCGCTTATCGTCCACAGGAGCACTGCTTTAAGAGTAAAATTTTTATTCAAGGAAACATCATATTCTTCAACTCCAGTAGACCACAACTCTTTTAAACTCCGCAATTAGGGGTTTGAGGAAAATATCTACACTCGCTCGTGGGTGATTTGGCCCAGAATTTAGAATAGTGAGAAACAAGTACTATGTATTCATGCACATCCAGGAGGTAGATTATATGGAGTTAAGATCACTGGCCACAAGGAATGGTTATTAGACATCTCAAATGGATTGAATCCATCTGTACATAAGCCGAAATAAACATTACGAGGTTCCTCGAGAAACCGGGGATGTTGATCTTGAAAGTGTTTCCACTCCGCCGCATCTGACGGATGACATATTTCACCTTTTTTTGCTTGGTGCTCTGCATGCCATCTCATTGTTGCTACTTTCTTCTTACCCTGATACATTATCTTCAATCTGTCTGCAATGGGTAAACACTACATACGACTATATGGCACTTTGGTTCTACGACGTTTGCTTCTAGGCTTCAATTTTGGTGCATCACAAAACTGACATGTATCCCACCTTTCATCCTCTTTCCAAAAGATCTTACAACTTTTAACACACACATCAATTGTATAGTATGGGAGGCCTAAATTGCGCATCAACCTTTCTGTCTCGTAATGTGAACTGGTTGATTGGTTTCCAGCTGGTAAATAGTCTGTCAACATTTCGCATACCGAATCCACGCACTTCTCACTCATATTATAATCTGCCTTATTTTGAGTAATTCTAGAAGCTAATGATAACTGCGAGTGACCTTGTCGACAGCTGCATATAAAGGATTTTGTTTTCTCCTTCTAACAAGTCGTAGAATTTCTTAGAATGGTTGCATTGGGGATCTACTACATTTTGATAAATATCTTAATGTTGATAATTATCAAAACTCACATTATCATGAAATACATCATTCACCATTTCGACAAATTTATCCTTTACTACATTACCAACTTCTTCACTACCACTAAAATGCAAAATGCGTCGGATCAACATAACTTGTCCCTAGTTCCATATCAAGTTCTTCTCTATGCTTGTATCATACATAATAGTCGAGCATAAACCCTTTACTATATATATATATATATATGTTTTAAAATTCTTTGCCCCGGGAGTAATTTCTCGTTTTTTCAAACACTACAAGGGCAAAAGAACTTACCACTATTACTTTTTGTAATAGGCTGACTATTTTCTGATATCACTCAAATTACCCTAAGGAGTGAATTACTCTCTCAAATAAGAGGTTCATCTGTAGTACTTAGGGATCGAATCCATAAGGAGCTAGGGCACACAGTAGATCTAAAAAGTTTATTATTAAGCTAAGCTAATAGTTTATAAGGCAGTAAATATGGAAAGCAATAAATAAAACAGTAAGCAAGATAAACAAGAAAATTGTTCAGCTTGGCAGAGAGTTGTTTGATGGAAGGATAGTTTGCTAGATCTAGGTTTATATTCAGGAAATCAGGATTATTATGATATAGGTTACTAAGCTGCTAGATATATTAGAACTCAACTGGGAGTACATATCTAACAACCTCAGTTGTATAGATAGTCTAATATCTATATTTTGGATCTCAACTTTCGTTTATTGATCACAAGAAAGTGTTGATCGATTATTCTATAGGAATATCAATCGATACACCTTTCACTCTATCGATCGACTATCCTATTGGGATATCGATCGACGCTTTCTAGTTAATATTTACGATCGGGTTGAATATGTGTTCACTAGGGTTCCTAAATCAACTTTCATATGCTTCTAGCAATCCTAGTTCAATAGGATTAGTTTCAGGAAAGTATCTCTAGCAAATCCTAAGATCAAGTTTCTAGGTAGCAATTCTAGAACACAAGCATTAAGAAAATCCTGTCAATGGATATCAAAACTAGAAAACCTATAATTAGGGTTAATCCCTTTAACCTATTTGAACCCTAAACCTAACAGGTGGATCTATTCAGATATGAAGTTTGTCACAGAAATCATAGATGAATATATATAAAATATAAAAGCAATATATATAAAAATCAAAGAAAACAAAGGAGTTCCAGGAGGACTCTTATAAGAGTTCCTTATTTCTCTCATAGAACATAGAACAATCAAAATAAAGCTTAGCCATGAACAATGGCTTACAAAATACATAAACAGGGTTTCTGGCCGTCCAAGGGAAAGAACAACAGATACCGATATATGAGAGAGAGTTAATGGCTATTGTGTTGTCTATTCAAAAATGGAGGCATTATCTTTTGGGACGACGGTTTATAGTGAGAATGGATCAACAGAGCATAAAGTATCTCTTTGAGCAGCGTGAGGTAAATTTGAACTATCAAAGATGGTTGACTCGCATACTGGGTTATGATTTCGACATTGAGTATAAGGTGGGAACAAAGAATCGAGTGGCTGATGGGTTGGCACGCATTGTTCACTATACTGCAGCAGAGTTGTTACCTCAGTGTTTTGGTTTTCACATTACCAGCATCTTTACAGGCTCAAGATATATATACAGAGGTTGATCAAGATGTGAATATTCAAGAGATTATCTCCAAAGTTAGTAGTGGAGAAAAATCCAAGGATGGGTATACATTGGTGCAGGGAAGGTTATTCTATAAAGGCGTTTGTTTTATCAGGAAAATCTATTCACATTCCATTGATCCTACGACAATATCACGACAGTTTGTTAGGAGGACATTCCGGATTATTAAAAACTTTGAAGAGGATTTGTAGCCTAAGATGAGGAAGCACGTTCAGGATTATGTAGCAGCGTGTGAGATATGTCAAACACACAAGTATTTGACTCCGTCGCCTGCAGGTTTGTTGCATATTGACATACCAAAACAGATATGGGAAGACATATCTATGGATTTCATAGAAGGGTTGCCAGCATCCCGAGGAATGAACGTGATTTTTGTGGTGGTTGATCGATTAAGTAAGTACAGTCACTTCATTCTGATGAAACATCCGTTAATGGTGTTAATGTTGCTCAGTGGTTTGTAGAAGGTGTGGTCAAACTCCATGGATTTCCAAGGTCGATCATTTCTGAAAGAGACAATATATTTCTAAGTATTTTTGGAAAGATTGCTTCAAAGCAGCGGATACTTCTCTTCGTTTTAGCACAGCTTTTCATCCTGAGTCGGATGGTCAAATTGAGGTACTGAATCGCTGTCTCGAAACCTATTTGCGTTGCTTTGCTTCTGTGCATCCCATGACTTGGTCCAAGTATTTGGTGTGGGCTGAAGTATTGTACAATACATCATATCACACAGCTACTAGGTGCACTCCATTTAAAATGGTCTACGGTCGTGAGCCACCAGCTTTGTTACGATTTAAAGAAGGGTCCACGAAGCATTTCAAGTTGGAGATGATGCTACGAGACAGAGATGTGATGTTGTAGGATGTTAAGCAGCATTTGTTACGAGCTCAGGATGTTATGAAGAATAACGCTGATAAGAGAAGAAAAGATTTGGAATTTGAGGTGGGCATGAAAGTATATTTGAAACTGCGACCTTATCGACAAAAATTAGTGAGCAGGCGTTTATGTCAGAAGCTTTCAGCGCGTTATTATGGACCGTATGAGGTCTGGAGAGAATAGGGAAAGTTGCATATCGCCTAAGGTTATCTGAAGGATCGAAGGTGCATCCAGTCTTCCACGTCTTGCAGTTGAAACTAGTCATTGGGCAGGGTCGAGTAATTACTCTGTTACCAGAGACTCTATCTCGGGATGATGAGTTGTGGATTGAACCGGACGATCTGTTACGTATACGCTACAATGCAGAGGGGCATTTGGAGGTGCTAGTGTTATGGAAGAATTTAAGGTTATCTGAAGGATCGAAGGTGCATCCAGTCTTCCACGTCTTGCAGTTGAAACTAGTCATTGGGCAGGATCGAGTAATTACTCTGTTACCAGAGACTCTATCTCGTGATGATGAGTTGTGGATTGAACCGGACGATCTGTTACGTATACGCTACAATGCAGAGGGGCATTTTGAAGTGCTAGTGTTATGGAAGAATTTACCATCACATGAGAACTCTTGGATGCATTTGTCGGAGTTCCAACATCAGTTTTCAGGTTATTCGCTTGAGGACTAGCTCGTTTTTCAATCAGGATCGAGTGGGGTTGTTTAGGGTTTCTGGGTTTCTGGGTCTCTGCTGCATGCCAATCCAAGAAGAAATCAAGAAGGAAACTCAATCTCTTCCTCTGTTAGTCGCTGTTTTGGTCGAGATTGGATTTCGTAATCGAACAAAAAAGAAGAAAAAAATAACAGAAGCGGTGCCGGTGACCGTTAGGTGTCGACACAAGAACAATATAATATTGCAAGCATCAAAGATAATAAATAAGATAGTGTAAATTTCAATTCCAAAACCACAAAGCTCTGTCTATCATAGTTATTCAAACAAAACAAAAAACTCTGTCTATCATATGATTCCAAAATCATAAAACTCTATCGATCATAAAAAAAATAAAACTATGGCACCAGATTTAATCAGATTCTTCTTCTGTTAACTAGCAGTCATTATTTTCATCCTCAACATCTGATCTTAATCATGCTTCTTCCTCTTCTATATCTTCAAGATTTTCGGTTTGACCATGTAAATTAACTAATGTTTCCACTTGTAGTAGATCGGTAGAAACAACCGAATTATCATCACTATGTTGCATCGCAGAGGAGTCCAAATTTTGGTTCATCAATACTTTTCCTCTTGGTTGAATCACGATAGCTGCTTTCCAATGACAATCTTTCTTTTGAGTTACTTGTGGATACAGAACATATCATACTTGATCTGCTTGTGAAGCTAAAAAAAAAGGATCATATGTTCCATAACGCTTTCCAGTATTAACATCAATGATCCCAGACTTATTCACGCGTATGCCTTTTCCAATGGTTGAATCATACCAATCACATTTAAAAAGCACAACTTTGAGATGAACCGCTCCTGGATAATGGAGCTCAAAAATCTCTTGTAATACTCCATAGAAGTCAGGTTCTCCAAATGATCCTTGAGATGATATGTCTTTAATACAAACTCCATAATTGGCATTGATCTTCTCTTTTCCATAGTCATATGTGTGAAATATATAACCCCGACAAAAGTATATTGGCCAACAAGTAAGTTTTGTAATAGGACCATGTGCAAGACTCTGTAACCATGGAGTATTAATTTTATTGTTCTCCACCTGATATTTACCAACAAAACAGTAGATTAATATAAATTAAATTAAAAAAATATAACAGTAATGAATTTTTATAAATTCTTACATGTTTTTCTAACCACTTTGCAAATTCTTTTGCTTTAAGCTGATTTAGATCATTTTCACTTATTCCAAGATATGAAGCAGCCATACTCTCATCAAATAACCTACAAAAAAATTCATAAAACTTATAATGTGTTTATATTAAAATTTATGTAAATATGAATTAAGATATGTATTTATTAATTATACTTACCTTTCAAACGGTCTTACTTCCTTGCAATTCAGTAGGACATATGTATTGCGATAATGTCTTTATCTTGAAGCCATAATTCTTTTTCCTTACCACTTTCTCTTCCTTGCTGATTAAAGATATCTGGCGCTACATCGTTCTGGTTTGAATCTACCTGACTACACCCATCGTAGTGCCAATCTTCTCTGCAGCTTTTTGTCTTGATATGTGGCTCAAAGTAATAAGTACCAAAAGTAGAAATTTCTTCATTGACATATTGTTCAACGATAGAACCTTTTACTTTTGCTTTATGTTTGACCTTTTTTTTAGATGACCCATATTTCGTTCGAAAGGATACATTCATCTAAACTACACAGGTCCTCCAAGTTTAGCTTCGTGTGGTAAATGAATTGCTAAATGTTCCATAACATAAAAAAATAAGATGGAGGAAATATTTTCTCCAGATTACAAAGAACCACAGGAATGTTCTTCCCCAATAGTGCAACACTATCTTTGTGTAAAGTTCTTGCACAAATATCACGGAAAAACAAACTAACACCTATAAAAAAGAAGTTAAAATTTAGATTAGGTATTGAAATTTATTATTTAGGTTCTCTATTTCAAAATAACTAGAGATACAAAATCTTATAATAATTTAAATTTTTTAAATGAAAAGATACTTACTTGATAAGGCTTCGTGTACAAATTTATCCATCAGCTCGGCAAATGCGATTGGAAGTAGTCATTGCATTAAAACATGGCAGTCAGGACTTTTCATCCCTGTTAATTTTCCACTTAGTACATCAACACATTTGGATAGACTTGATGCATATCCATCAGAAAATTTAACATCTTTTTCTAGCCATCGTAGAAACAAATTTTTGACATCGCCTTGCAGTCTGAAAATGGGTACTGGTGCTTTTCCATCTGCCGTTAAATGCAGCTCTTTGTGAATACAATACTCCTCCAAATCAAGTCGTGATTGGATCTTATCTTTCATCTTTCCTTGCACATTCAACAAAGTATTGATGATGTTATCGATAATTTTTTTTTCGATATGCATCACATCAAGATTATGACGAAGTTTATGATCTTTCCAATATGGTAGCTCCCAAAAAATACTCTGCTTGTGCCAGTTGTGAGTTTCACCGTATCCTTTTAATTTCCCATGATTTCCTCCACAGTCAACTGTTTTTGGCAATTGACTGACTTCATTCCAGAGTTCCTCGCCTGTCAATATTTCAGGTGGACCATCAATGACAACCCTTCCTTTTTTGAAGTTCTTTTTGTTTCTTCTATAGCTATGATCAGTCGGTAAAAAACATCGATGACAATCAAAACAACTTGTTTTTCTACCATTTTTCAACTGAAATGAATCTGTCTGATCCAAACAATAAGGACATGCCAGTCGACCATGAGTTGTCCACCCAGACAACATACCATAAGCTGGAAAGTCACTAATTGTCCACATGAGTACTGCTCGTAACTGAAAATTTTGCTTGGTAGAAATATCATATGTGTAGACACCATTAACCCACAAATAAAAATATCTAGACTTCTCTTCGGATGATTTGGACCAGGAACAAGAATTGTTAGAAACATAAATTCTTGTTTCATGCACATCTCTGGTGGTAGATTATAAGGAGTCATGATAACGGGCCACAAAGAATAATTATGTCCAGACACACCAAATGTTTTATTTGCCATAAACGTTTCTTGATTCATCAGCAAAAGTAGGTAATACCTCATTAAAATGTTTCCATGCTTCTCCATCTGAAGGATGACACATTTCTCCAACGCTCGATGTGTGTTCTGCATGCCATCTCATATCTTTTGCATTCTTAGTGGACTGAAATAGTCTTTGTAATCTATTAGATATCGGCAAATAAAACATGTGTTGATATGCAACCTTTTTTTTGTCCACGCTTCTGGGTAGGCCGAAATCTATCTTTCCCACAGAATTTGCAGATCTCCTTGTTTGCATCATCTTTCCAAAATATCATGCAGTTATCTCGACAAACATCAATTTTTTGATAAGGCAGGCCCAACGACCGCATAAGCTTCTTTATATCATAGTATGAATTCATCGAATTGTTGCCTTGAGGTAAATAATCCTGCATCATTTGAGAAATAGAATCCATACAGTTTTGAGGCAGATTATAATCTGTCTTCAAACTCATGAGTCGAGATGCTAATGAGAGTTGCGAAACACCTTCTTTACATCCAGTATATATTGGATTCTTTTCAGCATCTAATATGTCATAAAACTTCTTATCCTCAGAATTCGGCTCTTCTTCCATATGAGGAAAAGCATCAGATACCATAGTCTCATAAGGATTTACGGGTTCTGTATGAGCCTCAGTTTGCAAAATATCATCACCAGCATCCATCGAATCATCTGGAACCTCAGCACAATTACTCAGAATATCATAATCTTCTCCATGAGAAATCCAAACCCAATAATTGGGCATAAATCCTCTATTATATAGATGTTTAGAAACAATCTCTTCTTGTAATAATTTTCCAATCTCGCACTTCAAACATAGATAGAAAAGCTTTTCACTTTCAATAAAAGTTGTTGATGCTTAGCAAATTGTATAAAGGTCTTTAATCCTTGATAAAATTATTCTGAGATTTGATTAGTTGTATGGTCGATTCTTTCGTACATCCATCTTCTTACAGTTTTAATATCGGTACTAGACGCCATTAAATTTATCTGTAAAAAAGTATTGTTAGGTTTTGTTTCGACAGGAAACGATAGAAACATAAACTTAAAGAAACAAATATCAATAACTCACCAGAGAAGAAGAAATCAGAATTATATGAATAGAAAACTGCAAACGTTAACTCAACAGATGATGGATTGGCTTGTCCCGATTAATAATAAAAAGCTCACGTTATGAGAAGGGTGATGGATTGATCCGATTTTGATTCTTCTTTATTTATTCCGTAATATTCATAGATACATATATATATATATATATATATATATATATATATATATATATATATATATATATATATATATATATATATATAATTTACTTATTCCTTTTTTTATATCAATTTTTTACTTTTTCCTTTTAGTTTTGTATTTATCTGAAAATTCTTCTCTAACAATGTTTTTTTAATAAGGTAAATATTTCTTGTTACAAAAAAGAAAGTTTCAATTAAACCAAAGTTCAGCATTCTAACGCTAGTTGTCCGTATCTTGGAGCTGTTGATGTTAACAACTCTTCATCGAGTTTGCCACGTTCTTCAATGGAAAGTTGATTAAATCTATCTCTCAGTCTTCTATACTCTGTTTCACATCCACCTGAAATACACAAGATGAAAAAAAAGAGTGGTTATGAACCAAGTTCCTGCAACAGACAGGACAACACACACCACAAGTGCTTAATAGCGCTCAACACAGTCAACCGCGCTCGTCCCCTAAGCCGGTATACAGAAAAGGGCAGCATCACCACCTTGCGGGTCAAAAAAAAACAAAAACCAGTGAGAAGCTAATTTAAAAAACTCACGACAGTAGTGTAACACCCGCATTTACCATAATAATAAAATAAATAATAATCTCTGAAATCTCCATTTATTAATCCTCATAAATTGTCTTCAACACCATAAATCCTGAAAATAAAATAAATCTGAATAAATGTCGATACAGCGGAAGCATTAAAAGTAACAAAAAGAAAATAACTAAAAAACATCGGTCCGATAATGAATCACTACTGCTTGACAGTCTCACCTGAAATGGGGAAAGAAGGAGGGGTTAGTAACAGGGGAGTCACTCAGTGACGTATGGGATGCTAGACACGCAAACCACAGACTCAAGTCAAATAGAACTCCCACTATGGAAGTTTATCTCTAACATGAACAAACATGACACTTAAGGCATCACACAGAACAACCAATGCGATGATAGCATACAGCTAATCCATACACCCCGCATACTCCTAGTAAGGATATATATATATATATATATACACGAAGCCTCGCTAGTACAGTCTGTCTTTGTAACCCCGCCCAACCGTAGCGTCGAATGCAAACGTCTCTGCATCATGCCCCAAATAGTAGCGTCGAAGCTCAAACGTCTCTGAACTCACGCACCACATCTTAGCATCTAAGCCCATGCAGCTACGAACTCACGCCCCACACATAGTCCCTACTCATAACTATGTATAATACATATATGTATATAGCATCACTTAGCATCAAACAATCCAAACCATAGTTGAATCCTCTAGACCCCTAGTTCCGGTTGCAATGAATAAACTTACTACCAAACAAGACTCTGACAGACTCAATTCAATTAGACGGATCATGATTTGAAATCTAAACTACGATAGAAAGAATTCTACACTGGTACGGAATTTACGGAATAGACCCTCACCTTTACCACGGGTTCTAAAGAAAACCTGAGAAAACACCAAATGACCATGGCAGCTCTAAAACAGCAACTCTCGAACTCTCTGGAAATAGACATATGTGATGATTCTGGCAGAACTGTATCCTAGAGATAACAGATCAATAACTCAAGAACTGACCATTAACTTTTCAATCCCTCCGGTCAGAATGTAGTCCTAGACGTCCTCTGTCCATAGCTACCAAGTTTACTCCGATCGGACATCATTGGATTAACCAAAATAGCTTCGTATTCAGGCTGGTCGCAAACGCAAACGCAGACTGCACCAACACCTCTCAGAAAAACAAGCATAACTGTCAGAAAATAACTCAAAATGATGATCCGCTTGTTGGGGATGATAGATAAAATAACTAACTACTTACTGCCAAATTTCCAGAATGAAATCTTTTGTTTCTGTTGACCTTTCCTCACTTACACTGTAACTGGTACGAACTGGCTCTGCAACACAACAACTTAATTATTGCCAAAAAGAAACGTCAATAACTTTCTAACTGTACCTTTGTTTCATGATCGGAAAGATGATCTAGAAAGCTGACATCGATATATTTCCAATTATATCTCGCTCGTTTCCTGGTTCATTCTGGATCAACGGGAAAAGACTGATGAAGATGACTGCTGGTAGATCCGATTTGCAGAAATCAGTCCCTAAGAAATAATCATAACTCTTAGATAAAAAATCCAAATAATAATCCTTTTTCTGATATACGTAGATCTACGAGTGTAGAACATAACCTCAAAATTTGGTTTCGAAATATCTAGATTTGATTGATCGTTCTTTTGTTCTCCCAAAACGTGTCTGCTGAGCCTTAATCTCTCTTTGAATAGAAAGAATTTAGGGTTTTCTGCCACACTACTGGGCCTAGCCGGGCCGAATTTACTGGGCTGAATTTTGGGTCGTTACAATTCTCCCCAAGTAATAAGGAATTCGTCCCCGAATTCAGATCATGATCTGACTGTCTAATATCATACTGAAAAAGTCCTTGATCATCTATCCTCATCTGCATCCCAGTCTCCCAAGTCTCCTCCTGGATCACATCTCTCTCCCAATGAACCTTAACCATCATGGTAATCATCCCCTGAGCAGCTTTCACTTGCCTCTCTAAAATCTCAACTGACTGAATACGTGCTGAAAGATTTCTACCAAGATCACGAGATGGCTGCTGCAAAATTAACTCTGGTTCTCTTACTACTTTCCGCAATATTGACACGTGGAGCACGTAATGAAAGTCGGATAACTCAACTGATAACTGCAATCTATAAGCTACTGCTCCAATCTGTTCCAAAATAGGTTATGGTCCCATATACCTCGGTTTAAGCTTCTTCAGCTTCTGGGTCTTAGGTCCTCCTTGAAATGTTTTCATTTTCAGATATACTAAGTCTCCCACTTGAAACTCCAAATCCTTGCGGCGCTTATCTGCATAACTCTTCTGCTAGTCATGGGCTTCCTTAAACCGAGTCTTAAGCATCTCAACTTGCTCTACAGTCTCCTCAACCATTGCTGGTACTAAATCTCATCTCTCTCCCACTTCTGTCCAACAAAGTGGGGTACAACAAGGCCTACTATAAAACGCCTCATACGGTGCCATTCTAATCCTATAATGATAGCTATTGTTGTAAGCAAACTCTGCCAGAAGTAAATACTTTCCCCAGCTTCCTTCCCCAATCCAAAACATAAGCCTTGAACATATCTTCTAAAGCCTGAATAGTCCTCTCTGACTGACCATCTGTCTGGGGGTGATAAGTTGTATTCATATAGACTTAGTCCAAGCGCCTCTTAAAGGGTCCCCAAAAATCAGATGTGAACTTTGTGTCTAGATCTGATACAATACTAACAAGAACTCCATGTAATCTCACAATCTCATTGATGTAGATCTCTACCAACTGGTGAGCTTTGTCGGTCTTCTTAATTGCTAGAAAATGTGCTGATTTAGTGAGTCTATCCACAATAACCCAAATAACATTTTTCCCACCACACGTTATTGGGAGTCCAGTCACAAAATCCATAGTCACCATATCCTGTTTCCACTCTGGCAAAGGCAGGTTCTGCAATAACCCGCTAGGCACCAGATGCTCAGCCTTAACCATCTGACACGTCTGACACTGTGATACAAATGTAGCAACATCTTTCTTCATACCGGGCCAATGATAATAACGCTTCAGATCCCTGTACATCTTGGTATTTCCTGGATGGATAGAGAAACTCGAGTGGTGTGCTTGCTGCAAAATCTCTTTCCTTAACAACTCATCATCTAGCACACAAACTCGGTTCCGGTACATGTACATCCCACTCAATGCTGTATGGTATTAAATACTCTCGATCTCAACCAATGCCTCATCACTATCCTGGGCTCTGCGTATCCTCCATAATAGATATGCCTGCTCCACAGCATCCAGACCGGTTGTATCCCCCTCTACGGTAGTAGCACACAATCTAAGACTTGCAATCATTCCAGTAAGCTCCTGAACCTCCTTGGTTCCTGCCACATTACTTCTGCGTCTACTCAAGGCGTCTGCCACCTGATTGGCTTTGCCTGGATGGTAGGTGATATCCAAATTGTAGTCTGCTAACAGTTCCATCCACCTTCGCTGTCTCAAATTTAGATTTGCTTGTGTAAAAATATATTTCAGACTCTTGTGATACGTGAGAATCTGCACCTTCTCTCCATACAAATATGACCTCCAAATCTTCAGTGCAAATACCACTGCTGCCAACTCTAAGTCGTGGGTCGGATAATTGACCTCATGAAGTCTCAACTGTCGTGATGCATAAGCAATAACTTGTCCATCCTGCATCAACACATATCCCAAACCCGTACTAGATGCATCCGTATAAACCTCATATGGTATCCCTGGTCTAGGAAGTACTAGAACTGGTGTCTTCGTCAGCTGCCGTTTCAGCTCTGTGAAACTCTTTGAACAAGTGTGTCTAATCAAACTTGACGTCCTTGCCTGTTAATTGCGGTATCGGCTTTGTGATAATTGTAAAACCCTTGACGAACTTCCTGTAATATCATGCCACCCAAGAAAGCTGCGGATCTCAGTAGCACTTTTTAGGTGTAGGCCACTCTGATATCGCAGTAATCTTCTCCGGATCTACTATAACTCTTGCCTCAGAAACCATGTGACCCCAAAAATTGAATCTTCCTCTGCCGGAAGCTAGATTTACTTAACTTAGAAAACAACTTATGCTACATGAGCTTACCCAACACAATCCGCAAATGCACGACATGCTCCCCTCAGCACCAAAAATAGATCAAGATATCGTCAATGAAAACAATCACACACTTATCCAAGTACTCGCGAAACACATCATTCTTGAGCTTCATGAACACTGCAAGTGCGTTCGTCAATCCAAATGGCATCATTAAAAATTCATAATGTCCCTCATGCGCACAGAGAACCGTCTCCCGCAAATCCTCCTCAGTAGTCGCAATCTGGTGGTATCCTGATGCCACGTCAATCTTTGAAAACCATGATGCTTCTTGCAACTAATCCAATAACTCATCGATACGTGGTAGCGGATACTTATTCTCAATGGTCCCCTTATTCCCTTGATAGTCGATACAAAGCCTGAAACTCCATCTTTCTTCTTCACAAACAATGCAGGTTCTCTCTAGGGTGAAGCTTTGGCCTGATAGAAACATATTTAATAGGTCCTCCAACTATTTTTCTACTCAGCTATCTCTGCTAACGCTACTCAATATGGAGCTCGTGAAACTAGTGATGTCCCTTTTCCAGCTCAACAATGAGATCATCTCTTCTGGCTGTTAGTGGCTCCTTTCAGTATAAACTAAATCCTAATTTTCTGCAACCACTAGACTATCCTGCAACTTCCGCTGCCCATCATCCTTGGTCAATGAAATGGTTGTTAAAAATCCATAAGCTCTTCTCTGTCAAAACTCTGACAAAATAAATCCTTTCAAGTACAACTTATAGATCTTGATGAATGTTGACGACTTCCAATCTCTCTACCAGGTCCCTTAATCGCCATCCCAGGTCGGAGCCGGAACGGAACCCGCTATGATACCAAATTGTAACACCCGCATTTATCATAATAATAAAATAAATAATAATCTCTGAAATCTCCATTTATTAATCCTCATAAATTGTCTTCAACACCATAAATCCGGAAAATAAAATAAATCTTAATAAATGTCGATACAGTAGAAGCCTTAAAAGTAACAAAAAGAAAATAACTCGAAAACACCGGTCCGATAATGAATCACTACTGCTTGACAGTCTCACCTGAAATGGGGAAAGATGGAGGGGTGAGTAATAGGATAGTCACTCAGTGAGGTATGTGCTAGACACGCAAACCACAGACTCAAGTCAAATAGAACTCCCACTATGGAAGTTTAGCTCTAACATGAACAAACATCACACTTAAGGCATCACATAGAACAACCAATGTGATGATAGCATACAGCTAATCCATACACCCCGCATACTCCTCATAAGAATCTATATATATATATACACGAAGCATCGCTAGTACAGTCTGTCTCTGTACCCCCGCCCAACCGTAGCGTCGAATGCAAACGTCTCTGCATCACGCCCCAAACAGTAGCGTCGAAGCTCAAACCTCTCTGAACTCAAGCCCCACATCGTAGCATCAAAGCCCGGACAGCTCCGAACTCACGCCCCACACATAGTCCCTTCTCATAACTATGTATAATACATATAGTTATATACCAGCACTTAGCATCAAACAATCCAAACCATAGTTGAATCCTCTACACCCCTAGTTCCGGTTGCAATGAATAAACTAACTACCAAACAAGACTCAGACATACTAAATTCAATCAGACGGATCATGATTTGAAATCTAAACTACGGTAGAAAGTATTCTACACTGGTATGGGATTTACGAAATAGACCCTCAACTTTGCCACGGGTTCTGAAGAAAACCTGAGAAAACACCAAATGACCATGGCAGCTCTAAAACAACAACTCCGGAACTCTCTGGAAATAGACAGATGTGATGATTCAGGCGGAACTGAATCCTAGAGGTAACAGATCAATAACTCAAGAACTGACCGTTAACTTTTCAATCCCTCCGGTCAGAATGTAGTCCTAGACGTCCTCTGTCCATAGCTACCAAGTTTACTCCGATCGGACACCATTGGATTAACCAAAATAGCTTTGTATTCAGGCTGGTCGCAAACGCAGACTGCACCAACACCTCTCAGTAAAACAAGCATAACTCTCAGAAAGTAATTCGAAATGATGATCCGCTTGTTGGGGATGATAGATAAAATAACTAACTACTTACTGCCAAATTTCCAGAATGAAATCTTTTGTTTCTGTTGACCTTTCCTCACTTACACTGTAACTGGTACGAACTGGCTCTGCAATACAACAACTTAATTATTGCCAAAAAGAAACGTCAATAACTTTCTAACTGTACCTTTGTTTCACGATCAGAAAGATGATTTAGAAAGCTGACATCGAGATCTTTCCAATTATATCTCGCGCGTTTTATAGTTCATTCTGGATCAACGGGAAAATACTGATGAAGATGACTACTGGTAGATCCGATCTGTAGAAATCAGTCCCGAAGAAATAATCATAACTCTTAGATAAAAATTCCAAATGACGATCCGTTTTCTGATATACGTAGATCTACGAGTGTAGAACATAACCTCAAAATTTGGCTTCGAAATTTATATATTTGATTGATCGTTCTTTTGTTCCCCCAAAAACGTGTCTGCTGAGCCTTAATCTCTCTCTAAATAGGAAGAATTTAGGGTTTTCTGCCACACTACTGAGCCTAGACGGACCAAATTTACTGGGCTGAATTTTGGGTCATTACAAGTAGTCTCAGATTTTAGCTATTTTTTCACACCAAAGGGACAGAAGTCGGTCGCATCCGTTCTTGTGTCTTCTAGCGAGGATGATATCCCTTGTCACATGGTCAATCTGTCTAAAGATAGTAGTGACATTCAAAGGATATTTGATACCATGCTTTCTATTGTTTCTTTCACGCCAGATCAGCCAAACTGATAAGATCATTCCAAGAATTAATTTGCTGAGACCTACTTGAGAGCCGGTGAAGCAGTAGTCTCCATATCTCCTTTGCATAACTGTAATGGATGAATAAGTGGTCCGTGTCTTCCTCATGCAGTGGTCAGAAAGTACAAGTAGAACTTATGTTTACTCCCCATCGACCTAATCTTACGTTGACCAGGAGCCTATCAAGATTGGCTACCCAGAAAAGCGTGGTTTCTTTTGTACTGCACTTCTCTTCGGTTAGATAGTTCTTCCAGTGACAGTGCTGATAGACTTTGTGCATCAAAGATCAATCCCTTCCGACTGATAGCATGGAGAAAGTGGTTGGCTGGGCTTTCAGTCACCATCTTATGAGCTGCGCAGAACCAACGGTCAAAGATAACAAACTTATCATCTCTGCAGAAAACATCACATATGGTCTGCAGGTGTTTTATGGGATTCTAAACGAAAACAAAAAGGAGCACAAAGAAATCACTCAAAGATGTTGTTACTGAGAATGAATTAGAGAAAAGGCTAGTTAATGTAAAAAAAAGAAACAGATATGAAAAACTCTCTTTGATCCTTTAAGAGAGAGAAGAGTCCTTTTGAATGATCTAAAATGTTTTCGGTCGCTCAATTTTTTTTTGTTCTCTTAGAAAAACAGTGCGAAACATCCTCCTGATGTGCAATCTATTTACATGGTTAATTAATTATACACCTTGAACTATGTATAAAAGAGATGGTTTAGATGTCATACTAGTAATTTTATTTATTTAAATCCAGTTCTGAAAAAAAAAAGTTAAACCAAAGTTACAGAAATCTGACGCTAGTTTTCTGCATCGTGGGTCTTTGCTAGTGACACTTTCCAGATCACTTGAACACGTAGAAAATAGACATAAGGTTGTTTTCTAAGCAAAATAAGCGTAAGGAAAGGTACTAAGCAGAAAAAATCGTGGCTTATATATCCACGTGAGGGTGTACAAGTTTTCCTTTATCTTTGACATCTTGAACAAGATGAGAAACCATGCCATCAAACCAGACGTTTGTATACTGTAGCGAAACCAGCTATTGTAACTTCATAGTTATATTTTAAAGTCACAACTTACAACAATTTGTTTTGTCATTGTTTCGTAGGAATGTGTGACAAACATTTAGTCCTTCTATGGTCATAAACGGCGACACAAGATTCAGTCACTTATTCGTTATATTGGTAACAGTAAATGTAGTCACAATTTTGTCACGACAGTTGTCATGATATTGTGACGAAGAAGCTACTTTTTTGTAACATAAAATATAAGTAACAAAATAGTCTCTATTATGTAACAAATATGTAACTGGAAATTTTAGTCTCAAAAAATTGTAACAATATCCCCTTTTTTTGTAGTGCCAGTTTGAGGTCAATCAGCATCCTATAGCAGAAGTTATGCCCGTTTTACTAAACAGTGGCCAGTCTGCCTCACGAGGGGAAGCTTCCGAGAAGATAAGTGAAAATCGATCGATGTGGCACAACTTTGTGGGAACCGAAATTCGCACTGTCAATTTTCTGTCAAATATGGAAACTTAGGGAAAACCCTAATTTTCCCGAGTTTCTGCATTTCTGCGAAAACACACTTAAAACGAAAAAAGATAAGAGAATACATATGAAGAAATTGCGCAAAGGCTATTATTGATAAAGAGATTGAGAAGCTGTTACAAAGAGAATTGCGGAATTTAGACGACAAAATGTTCTAAGGATCCGACTTGCTAGTTTAGCCACTTAAGTCCTAAATTCTCCTAAGCTAACAACCATTTTTCTAGGTATAAAAAGCTCTGCCTCCTCTTGACTTCGATCTCATCTTTATATACTCCTTCTCTAGGCGGTTGGTCTTTTCTTTTCTGCTGCGATTCGCGCTTATCGAAAATCTTCCATTTTTCTCGATCTTTCCATTCTTCTTTGGAAAACTTCTTTTTATCTTCAATCTTGACATGTATCTTTGGACTAGACCTTATTCAAAGTCACGAGTGGGCCTTTATCGCATTTTAGGGCCTTTCGGACCGTTTTACGATTTAGCTATTTTACGATTTTAGACGAGATCGTTTCCTGATACGATGCTGTTTTTAGTAAATATCTCGAATTAATCGTAGAGTTTGGCAATGTTTGGTGATTCGTTTAACCGTTGATGTTTTATATGATTAAATCGAGGTTTTATGAGAAAATGCGTCTTTAGCGATTTTTTTATAAAAAATCTCAAGTTAATCGTATAGTTTGGCAATGTTCGGTGTTTCGTTTAACCTTTGCTGTTTTATACGATTTACTCGAGGTTTTACTAAAAAACGCGTCTTTTACGGTTTTTATCGTAAAACTCAAACGGTAAGTCGGATTGAGACGAAATTAAAGACGTTCCGATCATGGCTCAGAGTACAATCGAGTCGAGGGGCATAGATGGTTTTAGTTCAGCTCGTCTGTTGGCGAGCTAGACAGATGTCTTCAGCTCGCCAACGGGGGAGCTGGTCACATGTGTGGTCAGATCGCCCATTGGCGAGCTGGACAGATGTGTTCAGCTCGACAATGGGGGAGCTGGTCACATGTGTAGTCAGCTCGCCTGTTGGCGAGCTGAATGGTTTCTCGGTTTTGATCTTTCCTTGTTTTCTCAGCCAGAGATTCTTTCAGAGAGTGTAAGGAGAAGTAATCGTAGACGTTGATTTTGAGATTACCGTTTTTGACCCCAACAGTTAGCCCCCCAGCTCGCAAGTTTAAGGAAGGTTCTTGCGGGCAAGTAGAGTTGGTAATCAGAATCTACGGCTGTGATCATCTTTTCTTATCGTGTTGCGGAAACGTAGGTTGATTATCTTATTGCGAAAAATAGTCTCTTCCTTGTTTTTTTTATAAGTATTGGATCATCACTTATTTCTTTCTTCACATATCTTCAATCTTTCAAACTTCCTCCAACTTCTCTCTAAGAAATTTCCTTGTCAAGATGTCTTCTCCCAATGATGATCATCAAAACCATGATGTCTTGGTCAGCGACAACTCCAGAGTAGGCCAGCCGGACCCTCACATCTCGGAATTCCTTTCTTTTCAGGAAGAGATGGATGCTGAAGAGGCGGCAAGTCCAGTTCGTGCAATCCCAACAAATTTGATTACTCTTGAAATCATTCCGCGCATATCGGCGAGGGTTGCAATGGAACCTTCGGCGACCACCACCATCGAGCCGTCGAGTTCATCCGCCGTCCCGACTTCTTCTGAGGTTGAAACATGCGTGATCCTAAAGCCTTCTGAAGTTGAGCTTGCCGTGATCCCGAAGCCTACCCTAGTCCCGATGTCCAGTGAGGTCGAAACAGCTGTGGTTCCGAAGCCTCCTCCTCCGGCCAAGAGAGTGATCGTTTTGGGGCTTCCGGCGCCTAGTTCGGCGTTGGCTGCTTCGACCAGAGGTCGTAGAAGGCCCTGCGTGAACCCTGATGCGGCCAAGAAGAGGAGATGTACGCAAGGTTCTGAGGCTGGTCATTCATTGGACAAGCCGCTGAGCTCGGGCCTAATGTCGCAGTATCGAGCCAAGGTATAGATTCACGAGTATACCTTTAGCGTATGTTTATTATCTGATGAGTTTGGTGTCTGACCATCTATCTTATTGCTCAGTTTGTTTCGCTAATCAATGGAATGATTAGCGAGTGTGGATCCGAAGTTGAGCGTTTGACGAAGGAGTTAGCTGAGTCGCGGGAAAGGTCCGCTCAGCTGGAAGGAAAGTTGAAGGTGATCGAGGATGCACACTCCGTGGAAGTGTCTCAGTTCGGGGTTAGGATTAGTGACTTGGAGCGGGATCTTAGAAAGACTGCGAGTTCCTTGCGCAAGGCTAAGGATGCGAAGAAGGCTAAAGCTTCAGCGCTGCACAGACTTCAACGCAAGGTCAAGAGTTTTGAAGGATCAACGGTTAGTGAGGCTGAACGGGTCATGGAAAGTCCTAGCCGAATTAGAGTTAATGGAGACGGAGGGCGACCATGGTTCGGCTCTTGATGGCCTGAGTTCCAAGTGCACCCTTCAGCCGAGAATGGATGAGAGCAAGGATCTAGAGGTTGATAAGGAGGTGATGATATGGTACCAAGTTCCGAGGAAGTGATGGACGAGGATGAGACTCTGTGTGTGGTGGATGTTTGAAGTTGTAGTCTCGTGTGAGACTTTTAATTTTAATTCTTTGTGTTTTGGCCGAGTGTGGCTGTGTTTTTATTTTGGGACTGGCCGTTATGGCTTTGAATCCCTGTTGCTTTTGCAACTTTGATGAATGAACAATCAGTTTATGTTTTCTTTTGTTTCAAGAAGAATGCTTTCGTTTGTCTGAATGTAGAGAGAGGTCCGCGATTCTCGTCTCGCATTCCAACTCTTTTGTAGATCGCCTAATCCATTTGCTCGTTCTAGGACTCTTAAGAATCGAGTAAGCGTTCAGATGTAGACGAAGAGACATGCCTTTAGGATCTCAATTCATGCCTTGAGACGTTAGAGACCAATGTGCTAGGTTTAGGTCAAGACCTAGGTTTACTTTTGGTTTTAAGGCTTTGCGATGACTAATCGGCGTTTGTTTTGCCTGTTGCGATTTTAACCTGATTCCATACCGATTTAAAGTTCGAGATAGGTTCTCGGCTTATACGACTTGTCTGGTCGGAATCGAGCATCTCTGCGAGACAACTTAAGTTTGTTTAGAACTGTTGCGAGTTTGTTGTGATCAGCAACAAACTTAATTGGTAGATGACACTGTTGATTGGACCTTCGGGAAGGATTCGTATCTTGAGAGGTTTTGTACTTTTATAGTCGCGGATGGACTGTTTGGTTTTTTTTTTTTTAAGAGAAACGGTTTTCCGAACATTGGCGACGTCTCGCTATATTTAGAATTTTGTTTTTCTTTTTGCCGCGTCGTTGAATTTTTTTTTAGGAAATTTTGAGTTTGAAACTTTGGGAGTATACGAGTATACGTATACTCACCTACCCCCCCCCCTTTTTCGAGGGGGGACAGCTGGTCTCCTCTTACGATGAGATGCCTACATACCCTTTAGCGGGGATCAAGCGGTCTCATAGTTGAGTTTTTGCGGAGTGTGTTTCTTAGTGATAGAATTTTTTGAGATGCATTGTGTTCCATGATAGGATGATTTTGATGTCCTGCATGTTCGCGATTTCATACGCTCCTGGCCGGACCACCTTTATGACCTGGTATGGTCCTTCCCAGTTTGCTCTCAGTTTCCTGGCGTTTCATTCCGCGGTGTTTTTAAAGACTTTTCGTAGGACTAGTTCGCCTACTTGGAATCTACGGCCTCGTACGTTTGAGTTGTAGTACTTTGCTGCCACTTGTTGGTAATTCTGAATTCGGACGAGAGTCTGATCTAGTCGTTCATTAATCAGGTCGAGTTCCTCGAGCAGCATCAGGTTGTTCAACTCTTCTCTTTCTGGGTGCAGCTGCTTGCGTACTTCCGGGAATTCGACTTCCTCCGGGATCATACACTCTGCTCCGTTCATGAGGGAAAATGGGGTTTCACTCATTTCTCGTCTCGGGGTCGTGCGGTGTGACAACAAAACTCCTTCGAGCTCGTCTGCCCACTTGTCTTTTTTAGCTTCAAGGCATTTTTTGAGGCCATCGAGGATGGTTTTGTTAATGGTCTTGGATTTTCCGTTGCCTTGAGGATACCTTGGAGTTGATTTCGTTAATTGTATTTTCCATTTCTCGCAGAAGGCTTCGAATCTAGTCGAAATAAACTAAGACCCATCATCCGTCACGATTTCGTATGGGACTCCGTGCCTGAAAACGTTATTTTTCCATACGAAATTTTCTACTTGGGCGTCTTTGATGCTTGCGTAAGAATCGGCTTCAACCCATTTGAAGAAAAAGTCGGTCATGACTAACAAGAAATGTTTTTTTGTTTCGATACGTGCATCGGCCCGACTATATCCATTGACCATTGCATGAATGTATATGGCGCGAGATAGATGAGAGGACTTCTTTTGGCTGATGGATAGTCGAGGCGTGCCATTGGCACTTCTCACATTTTTGTGAGAAATCCTCACAATCTTTTACCATTGTCGGCCAGAAATATCTGTGACGCGTGATCTTTATTGCGAGAGATCTCCCACCGGAATGGTTTCCGCAGGATCCGGAATACACTTCTTCCATTACTCGTTGCGCCTTTTGTCCCTGCATGCAGGTCATGAGTGGTCCGGAAAATCTCCACTTATAGAGTTCTCCATCGACCAGAACATATCGTGCGGCATGATCCCATCGTTCGTTAACCAGGTCGGGTTCGTCGAGCAACATCAGGTTCTTTAACTCTTCTCTTTCAGGGAGCATCCGCCTGCGTACTCCCGGGAATTCGACTTCCACCGGGATCATACACTCTGCTCCTTACACGAGGGAAAATGGGTTTCATCCGTTGCTCGTCTCGGGGTCGTGCAGTGTGACCATGAAACTCCTTTGAGCTCGTCTGCCGACTTGCCATTTTTAGCGTCAAGACGTTTTTTGAGGCTGTCGAGGATAGTTTTGTTAATGGTCTCAGCTTGTCCGTTGCCTTGAGGATACCTTGGAGTTGATTTTGTTAATCGTATTTTCCATTTCTCGTAGAAGGCTTTGAATATAGTCGAAATAAACTAAGACCCGTTATTTGTCACGATTTCGTAAGGGACTCCGTGCCTGCAAATTAAATTTTTCCATACAAAATTTTCTACTTGGACGTCTTTTATGCTTGCGTAAGAATCGGTTTTAACCCATTTGGAGAAAAAGTCAGTCAGGACTAACAAGAAACGTTTTTTTTTCGATGCGTGCATCGGTCCGACTATATCCATTGACCCTCGCATGAATGGATACGGCACTGAAATGAATGAGAGGACTTCCGCTGACTGGGGTGTGCCGTTGGCATTTGTCACATTTCCGTGAGAAATCCTCGCAATCTTTTACCATTTTCGGGAAGAAATATCTGCGACGCTTGATTTTTATTGCAAGAGATCTCCCACCGGAATGGTTTCCTCAGGATCCGGAATGCCCTTCTTCTATTACTCGCTGCACCTTTTCTCCCTGCACGCAGGTCATGAGGGGTCCAGAAAATCTCCACTTATAGAGTTCTCCATCGACCATAACATATCGTGCGGCTTGATTCTTTATTTTTCGGGCCGCCCATTTTTCCGATGGAAGTTCCCCATTGGCTATGTAAGCGAGGCTCGTTTCCATCCATGGACGACTGAACCCGTAGTTGGACCGATATGTGGCTGGGAGATCATCGTTTTTGTCGATGTCGTCTTCCGGTTCGTCGATCAGGTTTACGACTATGGGCGATCCGATGCTAGGATGCTCAATGAAATCCATGGGGATTACCCTGCTCAGACCGGGATCCGAACTGGATGCCAAGGCAGCCAAAGCGTCTGCTTGGGCGTTTTCCAACCGGGGAATTCGAGTAAGGGCGAATTGATCAAAGTTTTGAGCTAGATCCTGAACCAGCGTCAGATACACTTCCATTCTTTCGTCCCTTGCTTCATACTCCCCGCTGAACTGGCTGGCCACTAGCTGAGAATCGCAGTAGGCGTGGAGGTTGCATATCTTTAGACCGTGAGCTAGCCATAATCCTGCGATTAAAGCTTCGTATTCGGCTTCATTGATCGAGGCGTGGAAAACTAATCGGAACGATTGCTCCAGCACTTCTCGCGTTGGGGCCGCTAGCCGGACGTCGATTCCGGAGCCTTGTTTGGACGAAGATCCGTCAACGTATAGGGTCCAGGTCGAGTTCAGCTCCGTCTCGGGTGCCCTTCGTATTGGGAGCTCCACTAAGAAGTCTGCGAGTACTTGCGATTTCGCACAGGTTTTTTCGCGGTATTCGATGTCGTACTCGCTTAGCTCGATCGCCCATTTTGCCAACCTTCCCGACTGGCTGGGGCTGTGTAAAATTTTGCGGAGAGGGAAAAAAGTGGGAAATATGGTCTTAGTTTTCTAGCCGACATTACCACTGCTAATGCCAATTTTTCCATCATCGGGTATCGCGTTTCTGAGACTAGCAAAGTTTTACTTACGTAAAAGATCAATTTTTTCTCGCCGCGTTCTTCCCAAATGAGGATGCCACTTACGGCCGTTATTGACACTGCGATGTAGAGGAATATTCCACTGGTTCCGCAAGTACTGGCGGGGTAGTTAGGTAATGCTTTAGTTGTTGGAAAGCTTTCTCGGATTCGTCCGTCCACTCGAACTTTTTGTTTCCCTTGAAAGTATCATAGAAAGGAAGACATTTGTCCGTTTATCACGAGACAAAACGGTTAAGTGCTGCGACTCTACCGGTCAGTCTCTGTACCTCGCGCTTTGTCCTGGGGGACACCATTTCTATTAGCGCTGTGATTTGTATCGGGTTGGCCTCTATTCCTCGGTAGGTAACGAGGTATCCCAAGAATTCAACAGATGCCACGACAAACCGGCACTTGGTGGGATTTATCTTCATGATGTGCAAATTGAGCCTCGCGAAACATTCTTGGAGGTGCGTGACATGATCTTGCTCTTTCAGCGATTTCACGAGCATATCGTCGATGTACACTTCCATCGCTTTCCGAGTTGTTCGGAGAACATGCGATTGACGAGTTTTTGATAAGTTACACTGGCGTTCTTAAGGCCGAACGACATTACTTTATAACAGTAAGTTCCGCGATCGGCTATGAATGCGGTCTTCTCTCGATCATCAGGATTAATAATGATCTGATTGTACTCAGAAAAAGCGTCCATAAAATATATGAGTTTGTTTCATGTCGTCGCCTCAACAAAGCAGTCGATGTGCGGCAGTGGATAGCTATCTTTAAGCCACGCCTTATTTAGGTCAGTAAAGTCGACGCAGACTCGCCACTTCCTGTTCTTTTTCTTGACAACGACAGGGTTGGCGAGCCAGTCGGGATATCCAACTTTTGTTATGGAGTAGACCTCATTGTTGACTGCTTCGGCGCATTCTGGTCTCAGTTTATGTCTCTTTTGTTTGACGGGTTTGGGCGTAGGGTCAACGTTGAGTTCGTGGCAAGTGATGTTTATGTCGATTCTTGGAATGTCTTCTACGGTCCATGCGGACGTGTTCGAGTTCCTTTTCTGACAAGCTAAGAGTTATTATTTTAAAGTCTTGTTTAGGTTCGCACCGATTTCAACGCAGCGTTCTGGGAATGCTTCGTCGATGCATACCGAGATGACGGGTTCACAGGTAGGCTCTTGCTTCCCTTCCAGTACTTTGGCTGCTCGTGACTGCCAAAATATTTCGGTTTTATCTTGTTTTGGGGAGTTGTCAGATGGCAGACGATTTCTTTTCTTTTTGGAGGGAGCTTCAGCCGAATGACATTTTTGTTTTAAATCCGCGGCATATCAAACCTGCGAGATTTTCCGATTTCCCCAGATGGTCTTGATTCCGCGCGGGGTTGGGAACTTGAGACACATATGGTACGTCGATGGTACCGCTTGCATCGAGTTTAGCCTTGGCGTTCCTACGATTGCGTTGTAGGGCGTGGGTTGGTCGACGACCAGAAATTCGAAGATTTTTGTCACGCTTCCGGCTTGAACCGTAAGGTTGACTGTGCCGAGAGTCATGGTGATTTTGCCCGAGAGTCCTACTAGCGGGCTTGAGTTTTCCGCGATTTCGGATGGATTGATTTCCATTCTCTCGAGGGTGTTTTTGAAGATGATATCAGCCAAGCTTCCGGTATTGACTAATATCCTTGCGACATCCGTATTCTGGATTGTCAGCTCGAGGACAAGGAGGTCGTTGAGAGGTTTGATCGAGTCGATCGTTTCTCTGTTCTTGAACGAGATGACATTGCCGTTCGAGTTAGGCATATCGTTTTTCGTTCGTTTAGCGGTTATTGTGTAAGAGAATCCGAACCCCCCTCCTTTTAGCGCCAAACTGTTGGAACCAAAATTCGCACTATCAATTTTACGTCAAATATGGAAACTTATGTAAAACTCTAATTTTCTCAAGTTTCTGGATCTCTGCGAAAATACACTTAAAACGAAAAAGATAAGAGAATACAGATGAAGAAATTGCGCAAAGGCTATTATTGATAGAGAGATTGAGAAGCTGTTACAATGAGAATTCCAGAACTAGACGACAAAACGTTCTAAGGATCTGACTTGCTAGTCTAACCACCAAAGTCCTAAATTCGCCTAAGCTAACACACATTTTTCTAGATCTAAAAAGCCCTGCCTCCTTTTGCCTTCGACCTCATGCTTATATACTCCCTCGCTAGGCGGTTGGTCTTTCCTTTTCCGCTGCGATTCGCGCTTATCGAAAATCTTCATTTTTCTCGATCTTTCCATTTTTCTTTGGAAAACTTCTATTTATCTTCAATCTTGACATTTATTCACTCCTCCGGATAATATGTAAGCGGTCAATGTATCTTTGGGCTAGATCTTATTTAAAGTCACGAGTTGGCCTTTATGGCATTTTAAGGCCTTTCGGGCCGTTCTACGATTTAGCCAATTTACGACTTTAGACAAGATCGTTTCCTGATACTATGCCATTTTATTATACGATTTACTCGAGGTTTTACGAGAAAACGCGTCTTTAGCAATTTTTTTATAAAAAATCTTGGCAATGTTCGGTGTTTCGTTTAGCCGTTGTCGTTTTATACGATTTACTCGAGGTTTTCCTAAAAAACGCGTCTTTTACGGTTTTTATCGTAAAACTCAAACGGTAAGGCGGATTGAGACGAAACGAAAGACGTTCCGATCACGGCTCAGAGTACGATCTATTCGAGGGGCATAGATGGTTTTAGTGCAGCTCGCCTGTTGGCGAGCTGGACAGATGTGTTCAGCTCTCCAATGGGCGAGCTGGTCAAATGTGTGGTCAGTCACCTGTTGGCAAGCTGGACGGTTACTCGGTTTCAATCTTTTCTTGTTCTCTCGGCCCGAGATTCTTTTTGAGAGTGTAAGGAGAAGTAATCGTAGATTTTGATTTTGAGATTATTTTTTTTTGACCCAAACACACTTTTATCGATCGATTTGGATCACATAACGCGGATCAAGTATATTTGAAGACCAACTTAAGCCCAAAAGAAACCCAAATTACCAGAATGTCCTTGGATGACTAGAAACCCTATTTATCAAATTTGTAAGCCATTGTTGATGGCTAAGTTTTATTTTTCATTGTTCTAAGTTCTTGGAGAGAACGGAGGAAATCCTATCAGAGTCCTCCTGGAACTCCTCTGTTTATTTTTAGTTTTTATATCTACTGCTTTTATATTTTATATCTATTCATCAATGATTTATGTGAAAAACTTCATGTCTGAATATCTTCACCTGTTAGGTTTAGCCTTCAAATAGGTTAAAGGGATTAGCCCTAACTATAGGTTTGCTAAGTTTTGATATTCATCATAGGATTGCTCTTAATGCTTTGGTTCTAGAGTCATGAACTAAAACCCTGATCTTAGAATCATTAGGCACAAATGCGAACGCTTGGTCTTTTCTCTGAACTGAATTCTATGAGCTAGGATTGCTAGGTGCATATGAAAGTTTATTTAGGAACCTTAGTGAACACATATTCAACCTGATCGTAGATCTTAACTAGAAACGCGTCGATCGATATCCCAATAGGATAGTCCATTGATGGAGTGAAAGGTGTATCGATCGATATTCTCATAGAATAATCGATCAACACTTTCTTGTGATCAATAAACAAAAGTTGAGATCCAAGATGAAGATATTAGACTGTCTATACAACAGAAGTTATTAGATTTGTACTCCCAGTTGAGTTCTAATATATCTTGCAGCTTAGTAACATATATGATTATAATCATGATTCCCTGAATAGAAACCCTAGATCTAGCAAACCATCTTCCCTTCAAACAACTCTCTGCCAAGCTGAACAATTGTCTTGTTTATCTTGTTTACTGCTTTATTAATTTCGTGCTTTATTTACTGCTTTATAAACTATTAGCCTAGCTTAATCATAAATTGTTTAGATATATTGTGTGCCTTTGTTCCTTGTGGATTCGATCCCTAAGTACTACAGGTGACCCTCTTATTTGAGAGAGTATTTCACTCCTTAAGGTAATTTGAGTGATATCAGCTCGGCTAAGGGGAGTGGAATTCGATCCCTACTCTTCTGCATGCCTATTCCTACGAGATTTGATATCGGTAGTAACCTTCTTAAAGATGGAATACAATAACACGTTCATCGATTGAGGCCTGCCAAAAAGGGAGGGGCAGAATGGGACAATAAAGGCATTCTGGCCTGGCAGTCTATATTTTTCCTAGTTCCTAAAACATCCTAAAACCTACATGCTCAAAGAAAGGATATGCCTTAAGACCTTCGGGTCCCATGAGGCCTTGTGCTAAAACCTTTGGGTTTGATGAATCATACTTACTCAAACGTCTGGGTTCCACGAGAGTATATCCTCCAACTTTCGGGTTCCTGAAAAATGTTCATCCAGCTTCCAGGTTCCCTGACGAACGTCTATCCAACCACCAGGTCCCTGGATAGGACTTCATATAACCTTTGGGTTACAAATATCACGTCTTCAAAGACGTGCCCAATATCCTCCAGGAAAGCATGATACAAGGTCGTCCAAGCATTGATTGTGGCCTACCTCCGGAGGGCAGATTGCAAGGTTATCTCCAGGTACCAAGAACAACATGCTGAACGCCCCCTTGCCAAAAGCCAGGGTACAATCTAGAGACAAAGCAAGAAGCTACATAATCAAAACCTCAAGGGGTGTGAAATATGCTAAACAACAAAAGGGACCGGCAAGAAGACCTGAACAAAAGGCCGTTGCTGCTCTTGCAAGCTCAGCAAAGATCATAAAAGGGGGGGGGGGCGCGAAGAAGGCTTGCATAATAAAGCACGACGATCCTCAGTTTTGGCGGCCGGGTTTTACTTAATATTCTCAACCTCCTGATCCTTGGCCTCACCAAGATTCTCTTCAACATAATCGATGGGTCCTTACCAATATATTCCTCCATCAATTCATGGAGCCATAGGATCCTCAAAAAAGGCAACCGTAGACATGGCCTGAACTAAAGCCGAGTGTAGCTACATGAGGAGCACAAGCATTTCGAATAAACCCACAATGATTAACTTCAGTGGATCCGCCTGCGGTCAAGCCACCCTCTCAGAAAAGAAGGCACCACGAGTCTTTGGACCATGTATCTCCCCAGCCAGGAAACCCTTCTACCTTCAGATCGGGACTCCCATATGCAGACCATCGGAATGAAGAGTACAACAAGATCCACGTGATCATCATGCCCATTGAAGCATGTCTGCATATCTATATACATTGGTCCAGTTTACGAGACAACACACACGAGGTGCACCGACGAATATACTACTTGACCCAGACCGGGTGTCTATATCAGAGGAAGGATTATTTCTCCTTCTCCAGGCCATACATCTCTGATCAGGCTATGACAACTAGAGCCACGTGCTTCTTACGCCATGTGCCCACTAGGCCATGTGCCCATCTAGGCTACGCGCCTTCACAAACATGAACTACGAATGGCTTGATCCCTCACCGAAGGATAAGTAGGCAATCGCCACTGTTGGATGCAGCTATAAATCCAAACACCATATGTGGTTCCATGCTTGGATGACCTAATAATCTCCCTAGAAGCTGGGTCATCATCATCTATGTTAACCTCCCAAGAAGCCGGGTTCATCATCATCTAGGTGGGAACCGAAATTCACACCGTCGATTTCCATGAATAAAGGAACTTAGGGAAAACCCTAATTTCCCAGAGGTCCCGGATATCTATTTAACCACACGCAAGCAATCAGAATAAGAGAAAGATAGTAATATAATATGAGAATCGAAAAGAGAGCAAAGAGGTTTCTTATTCCAATTTTGCGTAAGAACGGTACAACGAGGTAAAAGCCTTGGACACAAGAGCTGACGGCGAGTTTCTTAGTTCTAGCAACCTAAGACTAAAACTTTTTGAGACACAGCTCGATAACAAAAACAGAAAATTGCCTAAATGCTCTAAGTGTTAAGTTTTTCTGTGAGATGAGAGCTCTAAAATTGTACCCTGTTCTTTTCCTAAAACTTATGCTTATATACTCCTTCTCTAGGCGGTTGGTTTTTCCTTTTCCGCCCTGATTTGTGCTTATCGGAAATCTTCCATTTATCTTTATCTTTCCATTTTTCTTCTGAAAACTTATATTTTATCTTTAAACTTGACGTTTTCCCACTCCTGCGAACAATGAGTAAACCGTCATCATATCTTTGGGCTGGATCTTGTCTAAACTCGTGTGTGGGCCTTTATCGTGTTTTAGGAATTTCCGAGCCGTTTTACGATTTAGCCGTTTTACAACTTTAGATGAGATCATTTCCAGATACGATGCCGTTTTTATAAAAAATCTTGAGTTAATCGTATAGTTTTGCAATATTTCGGTGTTTTGTTTAACTATCGCCGTTTTATACGTCTTACTCGAGGTTTTACGAGAAAACATGTCTTATCGGTTTTTTATAAAATATCTCCAATTATTAATATGGTTTGGCAATGTTCGGTGTTTTGTTTAACCGTTGCCGTTTCATACGATTTACTCGAGGTGTTAAGATAAAACGAGCCTTTTATGGTTTTTATCGTAAAACTCCAACGGTAAGACGGATTGAGACGAAATGAGAGATGTTCTGATCATGGTTCAGAGTACGATCGAGTCGAGGGGCATGGTTTGCTTTGTTCAGTTTGCCAACAGGCAAGCCGGTCAACCATGGCCACCTCGCCAACAGGCGAGCCGGTCAACCACGGCCACCTTGCCTGTTGGCGAGCTAGACGGGACGGTTCAGCTCGTCAACAGGCAAGCTGGTCAGGCATGGCCAGCTCGTGAATTTCGTGTCCCTCGTGATGGACGTACTTGTCGTTACGAGGGTTTTTCTTTTTCGGCTTTTTCTTAGACGCGGCGTCTTTTGCAGACGTCTTCGTCAGTTTATGTTGTTCCGCCAGGATTTTAGTCTCCTCTTCGATGATGATGAAATCGGTAGAGTTATCCACTTTCTAAACTTTGATTTGAACAAGAGAAACTTTCTTAGCGCGTCGATGGCTGCTCTGTCGCTTATTCCGCTAACCCTAAAACTGATGAGTTTGAACTTTCTCATGAACTCCAGAGGTCGACGTCCGAAGTTTCTCGGTTTAGGAACATCGAGTACTCCTTCAGAAACTCCGAGGCAAGCTGGCAGAAACTCATAATCGAATTCCGCTTAAGTGGAGCGAATCATTCGAGAGCTGCCCCTTCTAGGTTCTCGACGAAGAGACGGCAATATACTGCGTTCTTTTCGCTTTCCTTGAGCTTGGCTCGCCCCATAGTGATCTGAAAGGCCTGCATGTGTGCTTTGGGATCAGTCGTCCCATCGTAAATTGACACTTTGAGCTTTCTCAGATCAGGCAGCTTGATCTCGGTGAAACGAGCCGTAAAAGGCATTTTCTAAGATTTGTACAGAAATCGATCTATTTCAGGCGTGGCGCTAGTGGCATGGTGAATTCGATACTTCACTGATTTTACTGCTGCAGCCGGTTTGGTGATATAATCAGGGAGATTGCGAATCTCAATTGGGTCGCTAGTAGTTTTCCGACCGCGTCAGCGCTTCCTGCGTGTGACCTGAGATCGTTCCTCGGCCGTTTTTGTGTGCTCCATGAAATAGAGCTCCTACTCTTCCTCGGTGGGAGTGTGTTCGGGAGAAGATTCAGGCTGACTGCAATATTTCCTCCTTCTTGGATGAACGTCAGCGTCTTCCTCCGACGGATCGGATTGGTCGCTTATTTCCAAATTAACTCTTTCGACGAGGTCGTCCTCGGCCTCCTGCTCGCAAGTCCTTCTCTAGGTGGTGGGTCTTTCTTTTGCCGCCCTGATTCGTGGTTATCGGAAATCTTCCATTTATCTCGATCTTTCCATTTTTCTTCTGAAAACTTCTATTTTAACTTCAAACTTGACGTTTTCCCACTCCTGCGAATAATGAGTAAACCGTGATCATATCTTTGGGCTGGATCTTGTCTAAAGTCGTGTGTGGGCCTTTATTGCGTTTTAGGACTTTCCGAGCCATTTTGCGATTTAGCTGTGTTACGCCTTTAGATGAGATCGTTTCCTGATACGATGCCATTTCCTGATACGATCGTTTCCTGATTTTATAGTCTGGCAATGTTTGGTGTTTTGTTTAACTATCGCCGTTTTATACGACTTACTCGAGGTTTTACGAGAAAACAAGTCTTATCGGTTTTTTATAAAATATCTCGAGTGAATCGTATGGTTTGGCAATGTTCGGTGTTTTGTTTAACTGTTCCCGCTTCAACGATTCACTCGAGGTATTACGAGAAAATGGGCCTTTTACGGTTTTTATCGTAAAACTCGTACGGTAATACGGATCGGGGATGGCCAGATGGTCAGGGACGGTTCAGCTCGCCAGCTGGCGAGCTGATCTAGGATGGCCAACTCACCTGTTGGCGAGCTGGACTGGTTGGTTTAGCTCACCAACAGGCGAGATGGTGAAGCACGGCCAGCTAGCCTGTTGGCGAGCTGGTCGGTCGTTCTGTTTTGATCGTTTCTCGTTTTCTCGACCTGAGATCCTCTCGGAGAATATAAGGAGAAATAATCGTAAACGTTTATTTCGAAGTTATCGTTTTCGACCTTAATAACGGCTTTACCGTTTCGGGGAGTTTGGACGTTACGGCCGTGTTTTGCCAATTTGGCCAATTTGGCCAATCGCGGATTGTATAATTCGGTTTTCTGATGATTTTCAATATTACAATTGTTAAGTTTACGGAATTCCTTTGTTCGGAAAGTCCTTAGATTTCTTCTCGACGCTTTTTTGTATTTCTAAAACCTATTCTTAACTTTGCGGTAAGTTTTGGTCGTTGATTCTGTCTTAACCGATTTTTACCCCAACAATCTAAGGCAGGAACCTTGCAGCCTTCATCGTAGACAGCCAGCCCCTGCCTAAAAACCAATGTCCCCTACAGCTTCTGACATAAACTGGCCCATACCCATATGGCAGTATCCTAGAGAAGGATCTCCTGGTTTATCAACTACGGAAGCAGGAGTATCCCCTACGACAACTTGTCTCTTTCCTCCAATCATTCTGTAGGCGGAGCACGAATCGCTTGTACCAAAAAATACCCCAACACACCCGCTCATAGGTAATAAAGCTATAAAAGAAATCCAAAATTTTGGTCAGAACTTTCGGGAGACTTAAAAATTGTCCCCGAAGAGAGTTGATTCCTACCGTACAAGTCATATAAGCAGAGAACAAGATGAATCAGACTCAGGTTTATTCAATTGTTTGCCTCGATCAAAGTCACCGTCAATACTTCACGACAAAAATCGTAAGAGAACGTTTTCTCTTGCGAGATCAAAAAAGATTGTATGAAACAACAACAATTCACTAAACGCCTTAAGTTGTCTGTCTTATACGAGAAGTTCGGATTTCTTTAAGGATCGACGTTGTTTCGGACACGTTCTTTCAAGAAATCATAAAAACGCTCAAGTCCAAAAACGGCCTAAGATAGGCCTAAACGAGACCAACGGCCACTTATGATTTAATAGAAATCGAGCCCATCCGGTATGACGGTCTATTCTTTTTGTTTGCAGAAGAAGTTAAGTGTCAAACTTCAAAAAGATAAATGTCAAGTTTCCGAAGATAAACACAAAGATCAGAGGAAAATGGAAAATATCCAGAAGGGATAGGTTTGGTCGAGGGCAAAAGCGGAAAGAGGCAAACCGCCTTCAAGGGAGTATATACGCAACTCGAGGATACCTCTCAACTAGGTCTTTCAAGTCTCAAAGTTTAGAACTCAGAAACTCACCGACGGCTCTATCTGTTGAGACTTTACCTGTTGTAAAATGCTCATACACGTTGACATCATAATAACATCTCATTTGCTCTCTTTCTGTTTTATTTTTCGATTCTTATCTAATTTGTTATTTTGTTTGTCCTGATTGTTTGATTGCTTGGCTAACTGCTTAAATAGATTATCCGAAGATCTCTCGGAAAGTTGGGTTTAATTTGCTTTCCTCAATTGACGATGTGAATCTTGGTTCCCACGGTTTGGCGCTAGGAGGGAATACTACAGATCAATCTTACTAATCCCAAATCAAGCATGACCACTGACAATCTTAACAACCACCAACCTCGTGACGATGCAAATCACGATGACGTTGATAGCCCTCTTGCGAACATGCAGTGAAATTCGTCTAAACAAAATCCAGACAAGACTACTCATGCGCCAGCACAGAAAAATCCGAGCGATCGTCCACCTTTGGAAGAGAACGTCCAAGAGGGAGAAATCGAGCGTGTTAACGTGAACTCCAGCAGTTCTTCTGAGACCTCGAACGAAAACACGGACTTCCACCCACAACGTACCAGAAGCCACTCGGCTCGTAGAGATCTGCTCGACAAACCAATGACTGAAGAGAAGGAAACTCTGTACTCGGAAGAGCAGGAAAAATTAGCCGAGGAGGAAACTCAGAAAACTCGCAGCATTCGCCGACAAGCTCAGAAAACGCTAGTGACAACTCCGAGATCCGCGACACTAGGGTGTCGGATCCCGGAAAGGTCAAGATACCGATGTACGACGGTGATATACCATGATTTTTAGAGTGTTTACTGGTTCAGGTACGTACTGGAGAAATATGGTGATTTTTGTATGTTGGGGTCAAAATCGGTTATGACGGAATCAACGACCAAAAATTTCTGCAAAATTCAAAATAGGTTTATAAAGGTGCGAGAACATGTTGCGAATAATTCTAAGGACTCTCCAAACATAGGAGTTTCGTAACCTTAGCAATATCCATCATGCAAATCACCGGCAAATCGAATAAACAACGCCACGGTTGTCCAACTAGCCAACTTAGCAAGATCGGCTGCAACGTCCAGCTCGCCAAGCTGGCGATGGAAAGAGGGGAGTTATCCAACTACGTGACGATGACACGTCCTACTCCAAGAGAAGCCGAGCTTCTCAATCAGCTAAACACCCTCTTTTCATCTTAATTCTCAAAGGTTATAGAATTCTAGATTTAGAAGAAACACACAAAGAGATTTGTTGTTCCAAAGAACCAAGAGTTCAATCTTCTAATCTTATGAATTTCTATTATTACCTTGCTGCTTTGAATCACTTAGCCATGTCTGAGTAGATTCACTTGTTAGATTTAGGGTTCAAATAGTTATGAGGGATTAGCCCCAACTATGGAATGTTAAGTTGTGATATTCATTATCCAGATGAACCCTAATGCTTACTCTAGAGTAGCTAACTAGAGTATGATCATGGAGTGATTTAACTTGTTAATCATTATCCTAAAATCATTTGGCATAAGCTCATATACTCTAGGGATGTGCGAGAGCCGGTCTATGATCTTGGTGAACACAGTTTCGATTCGATCTTATGCTATATCGATCGATACTCCTATAGAGTCATCGATCGACGGCAACCTATATCGTCCGATATTGCTGTCAAAACATCGGTCGATATTTCCGGCAGTAAAATCAATGGACAAGTCTATATAGCGACTGCTATTAGATCTGTCTAAGAATCGAAGTTCTTATATATCTTGCAAGCAACTTACTAAAACATATGTAGCATTATAATCCTGATTTTCTGAATAGCTACTTTGAATCTAACTACTTTCTTTTATTGTTTTAAACCAAAACCTATTCTGTTGAGCAACTTATCATTGTTCACAACTACAATTTACTATTTTAAATTTAATCAACCTAGCATAATCACTTAGGATTACATCTTTTGTGTTCCTCAGTTCCCTGTGGATTCGATCCCTAAGTACTACAACTGAACCTCTTATTTGAGAGAGTAATTCACTCCTTAGGGTTAAATATTTGAGTGATATCAAATTAGGCGCTGTTGCCGGGGAACTTTGATAGCCATTAGATTTAATCTGATTAGGTCTAGGTTATTTTTCTTTTATTGCTTAATTATCTTCTAACACGAATTGTTTTCCTTGTATTATTCAGGTACATGCCCAACAGTACTAGAAGCAACAAGAACAACCAACTTGTGTACTCAGAAGACCCTCACAGTTTGGAACGTAGCATCCGCAAAGACCTACGTTCCGCATCGATCGACATCAACACCTCTTTGTCGACCGATACTCGCCTACCACAGTCGACCGAGACACCTTCTTCGTCGACTGATACCCTCACCATCACATCGATCGACATCAAC
>CAKOAT010158488.1:247390-299457 GCA_932364175.1 Eruca vesicaria subsp. sativa | reverse complement strand
GGGTAATAGCGCTATAAAGAAATCCGAAATTTTGGTCAGCACCTTCGGGGTGCTCGATTCCAACCAGACGAATCATATAAGCCGAGAACCTATCGCGGATTCTAAATCGGTATGGAATCAGGTTAAAATCGCAACAGGCAAAACGAAAGCCGACTAGTCATCGCACAGCCTTAATCCGAAAGTAAACCTAGGTCTTGCCTTAAACCCAGCACACTGGTCGCTAACGTCTCAAGGCATGAATCGAGATCCTAAAGGCATGTCTCTTCGTCTATATCTAAACGCACACTCGATTTACTAAAAATCCTGAAACGAGCAAACGAATAAGACGATCTACAAAGGGAACGGAATGCGAGACGACAACTCACGGACCTCCCACAACGTCAACTCAAAACAGAAAAGTTAAATAAAACCGATTATCCATTACGAAAATAAAAAGTTGCCGAGGCAACAGGGGATTCAAAGCCGTAAAAGGCCAGTCCCAGATTAATACAAAAGCCACACTCGGCCAAACACATCAAGATAAAATTTGTAAATCTCGTACGAGATTTTGACTTCAGACATCCTCCGAACTCGGAGCCTCGTCTTCATCCATCGTATCACCGCCCTCATCCTCAAGGGCAATCTCCGGGCCGTCAATCTTGTCCGCGTCGGGCTGAGGGACGCCTTCGGCAACAAGAGCCGGATCGAGATCACCTCCTCCGACACGTGCCCCCCTTTCGGCCACGCAGACTGACGACTTCTCAAAACCCTTCATTTTGCGTTGAAGTTTGCGCAGCTCCGAAGCCGTCGTCTTCTTTGCATCCTTCGCCTTGAGCAGAGAAATCGCGGTCTTCCCGAGATCACGCTCCAAATCACCAATCCTAGTCTCGAGCCGAGATACTTCCGAAGAATGCACGCCCTCAATCGCCTTCAATTTTCCTTCAAGATGAGCGGACCTCTCCTGCGATTCAGCCAACTCTTTGGCTAAACGATCAACTTCGGACCCGCACTCTTTGATCATCCCATCGATCAACGAAACAAACTAGAAAAGCCAAGACGGACGGTCAAATACGAGTCAAAAACTGTAGTTCGTTAAAAATGTATGTTTGCGAACTTGTACCTTGGCACGATGTTGCGACATCGGAACTGAGCTCGCCGCCTTGCCAGACGAATCTCCAGTCTCAGGACCTTTCGCGCCTCTCTTTCTCTTGGGAGCATCGGGGTTCGGGCAAGTCCTCTTGCGACCTTTGGCTGGAACGGGCAGCGTTGCGCTAAGTGCCGGGAGTCCCAGAACAATCACCCTCTTGGCCGGAGGAGGAGGTTCCAGAATCGAAACCGGTTCGACCGCGGTAGGGACTCCAGCCGGTTCAACCGCGGTAGGAGCTGCAGTCGGTTCAACCACGGTAGAATCCGTGATCGCCCCGACCGCAGTAGGAGCCGCAACCGCTCCAACCTCGGCAGAAACAGCTGCGCTCTCGACCATAACAGGGGGCGGAATAGCCAACGAGCTCGATGGCCCAGTAATGATATCTGTCGAAGGCTTCGCCACAGCATCCGTCGTCTCGTCCAAAATAGCCTTAACCTCTCTCGAAAGAACGGATGGATCCACCGGAGGTACGCCACTCGACACTGCATCTTCCTCAGCGTCGCTGTGGTCCATCTCGTCTTGAAACAAAAGGAACTCGGAAATCCGAGCATCCTGCGGGTGTGCTATGGGGTTGTCACCAGATGGAACTTCCGAGTTCTGTTGATCACCTTGGGAAGAAGACATCTTGAAGTTCTAGAGAGAATTTGGAGAAAAACTAAAGGGATGAAAGATATGGGAAATAATGATCCACTACTTATAGAAAAGGGTTCACCCCCCGTAATGAGACAAAAATCCCAGCCGTAGATTCCGATTAAAAACAACTCCATTCGCCCGCAAAACTTCCTCCGAAACTCGCGAGCTGGGGGGCTAACTGTTGGTGTCAAGAACCGTAATCTCGAAATCAACGTCTGCGACAGTTTCTGTAAAAGATGGAGTCATTATTTTCCGCAAAATCATTTTATAAAATGATTAATACCGTTTTATAAAACTCGAGAATCGTTTTATAAAACTCGAGAATCGTTTTATAAAACTCGAGAATCGTTTTATAAAACTCGAAGATCGTTTTATAAAACTCGAGAATCGTTTTATAAAACTCGAGAATCGTTTTATAAAACTCGAGAATCGTTTTATAAAACTCGAGAATCGTTTTATAAAACTCGAGAATCGTTTTATAANTATAAAACTCGAGAATCGTTTTATAAAACTCGAAGATCGTTTTATAAAACTCGAGAATCGTTTTATAAAACTCGAGAATCGTTTTATAAAACTCGAGAATCGTTTTATAAAACTCGAGAATCGTTTTATAAAACTCGAGAATCGTTTTATAAAACTCGAGAATCGTTTTATAAAACTCGAAGATCGTTTTATAAAACTCAAGAATCGTTTTATAAAACTCGAGAATCGTTTTATAAAACTCGAGAATCGTTTTATAAAACTCGAGAATCGTTTTATAAAACTCGAGAATCGTTTTATAAAACTCGAGAATCGTTTTATAAAACTCGAGAATCGTTTTATAAAACTCGAGAATCGTTTTATAAAATTCAAAGATCGTTTTATAAAACTCAAAAATCGTCTTATAAAACTCGAGAAGCGTTTTATAAAACTCGAGAATCGTTTTATAAAACTCGAGAATCGTTTTATAAAACCCAAAGATCGTTTTATAAAACTCGAGAATCGTTTTATAAAACTCGAAGAATCGTTTTACAAAACCGCGAAAAACCGAAATTGCCGCAAAACGTGAACTAGTCACGACTAGTTCGCCTGCTGGCGAACTAAGCCGAGCTGGCTTAGTTCGCCAGCAGGCAAACTAGGGACGTCCCGACTAGTTCGCCTGCTGGTGAACTAAGCCGAGCTGGCTTAGTTCGCCAGCAGGCGAACTAGGAGCCTCTCGACTAGTTCACCTGCTGGCGAACTAAGCCGAGCTGGCTTAGTTCGCCAGCAGGCGAACTAGGGACACCTCGACTAGTTCGCCTGCTGGCGAACTAAGCCAGCCCGGCTTAGTTCGCCAGCAGGCGAACTAGGAACCTCTCCGTACCCCCGGAGCCTCGATTTCCCGCATTCCCGATTCAAACTTACGACACGGTCGCTTTCTGAACTACGGCCGAAATGTCTCTCGTTTCGTCTCGATCCGACTTACCGTTCGAGTTTTACGATAAAAACCGTAAAACTTCGTTTTCTCGGAAAGAACTCGAGGAATTCGTATAAAACGGCAACGGTTAAACGAAACACCGAACAATGCCTAAACTATACGATTTATTCGAGATTTCTCGTCGAAATCATAAAAAACGCGCTTTTAATAGAAAAACGCCGAATAAGTCGTAAAAGACGTGTTTTTAATAAAAAGTCGAGTAAATCGTGAAACTTTGCGATTAACTCGAGAAATTTATTAAAAACGACGTCAGATCAGGAAACGATCCCGTAAAAGTCGGAAAACGGTTTTATCGCAAGACGGTCCGAAAGGACCTAAAACGCGATAAAACCCATCTCGCGATTTCAACGGAATCAAACCCGCAGATTTGATAACGTTTTGACGGTTTACTCGCAGACAGAAAATAAAGTCAAGTTTGAACATAAAAGGAAGGTTTAAAGAGAAATAGAAGATTTCCGCAGAAGAAAAGGAAGGATCGAGAAGAATGGAAAATTCCCGATTTGAGTCAAATCTGGGCAAAACGGAAAGATCGGATTGCCAAGACGGGGAGTATATAAACCAGAGGCATAGGGCAGAAGCAGGGGGACGAAATCAGACCTAGAAGAGACGGCTGCTAGCTTAGAATTTAGGACTTAGCGTTTAGACTAGCAATTCAGATCCTTAGAACGTTTTGACGTCTAAGTTCTTTAATTCTACTTGTAATAGTTGTCGATTCTTATTCAATAAAAGCTTTCTTACAATTTCTTATCTCTTTATTCTTTGTTGTTCATCTATATTCCCCTAAACTCGTTTGTTTTAGTGATTTCCGCAGAGATCCGGGACCTCGGGAGAATTAGGGTTTCACCCTAAGTTTCCATATTTGACGGAAAATCGACAGTGTGGATTTCGGTTCCCACATGAGGTATCTTGAATTGTTTGTTGCTGGTGCTGGTCTTTCGTATAGATGGGATGCTGTGCGAAGAGGCTGACTGATCCATTGGTCATCTGAAGAATGTCTGCAACGTCTTCTTTGGAGATTGGAATGATTCTTCCATTCATTGCTCGTGCATGGCCATTTGGATCCCTGAAAAAACCAAACTCATCTGGAATTAGTAAGGTAAAATCAAAGTTATGTGTTTGTACCTCGGATGGTGTAGTGGTATGATCGGTCGATAGTACGGCATGTGCATTGGTTGATTGGTTGAGGAACCTCTCGATCGATTGATGTTGTTCCGTGTCGGTCGATACGTCTGCTTCTGGGTTGGTCGCATGTGTCAGTGGTGCTGTATCCACTGCGAAACTCTCGTGGTAATTGGTTGCCCAACTTCCAGTTGAGTAGTCTCCCTCTTATGTATCATCGTCATGTGGGACGTAGATTGGTACACAAGTAGGGGTTGTCGCTCGGTGCTTCGAAACGTCTTTTGAGCGATCTTTGTTGGTGCATATCGGTAGATGGAGAGTAGTCTCTGTCGGTCTATGCTCTGAAGATGAAGGACGGTAGAGGAGGTCTTTCTTCATCTTCCCGAAGAACTATGTACTCTGCGGCTCGTTCCTCTGCATAATCGTCATCATACTCCTCTTGAGTAGTGATGCTAGCCTGTTCTGGAATGTAATGATCGTTCTCCCAATCATCTACGTGGAAGTCGCCGTCTGGAAACTCTTCTTCGATCTCTTGGAATAGCCTGTCGATCAATGACCAAGTATGCTCGTCGGTCGACTGGTATCGGTCGATGGAATAAGGCTGCCGTCGGTCGATACGTCTTGCTCTGTCTCGTACTCGGCCATTGAATCATACTTGTGGGCACAAAAACAAGCTGCTACGAGTGCTGAGCTCTCTGTCCTTAGAATCTTGATGACTTGGACCGGATTGTAGTGGATGGTAGGGTCAATTAGGGTTAGGCAGAGCTTATTAGATTTTAGGTCACAAACAGCGCCAATTGTTTCTAAAAAGGCTCTTCCAAGCAGTAGAGATGTCTTGAAGTTGAGCTTGTTGTCCAGGACGTGGAAGTCTGTAGGAATTAGGGCATGTCTAATCTGTACCTCAAGATTTCAAACTATGCCTCCAGAGTTCTGCTGAGAACAATCCACGAAGATGAAAGATTCTTCAGTAGGCTCTATCTTCATACCTAGATGGTCTGCCATGATCTTGGGTAGGATGCTAACTCCATATCCTGTGTCGCAGAGAGCACGAGGGAACTCAACACCTCTTATTGAACATGGTATTGTGAACTTTCCTGGATCGCTCTTCTTTAGTGTGATCTTCTTCTTTAGACTGTCTCTGACTTGGTGAAACATTCTCTTGATGTCTTCTTCTGTCTCTTTGGTTTCTCTGAAAAACATTCACAATCTGTGTGAAAAGTAGGCTTCTTCAAAGGGTTTCTCTTTAGGTATTCTCAGAACTCTCTTTTTGAAGCTTGACAATTCTTTCTCATTAGCTTCCCTTTTATAAGGTTTGGGAATCTTCTCTTTCCTTTTTCTGAAAACTCTTCCATGTTTTTCCTTTTCTATCTCCATGGGCTCAAAGATATCTGTGGTCTCTGCATGATGGCGGTGGGAAGGTTATTAGGAGTTTTAGATTGCTCTCGGAGTGCATAAAGTCATGCAACGTCTATCTTTGGAAGTTGCACTCGACGTTGGGGTACTGTATATCGGGCGACAACTGGAGTATGTCGGTCGATATCTCTAGCTTCGTATCGATCGACGAGTGAGTCTGTCCGTCGATCGATAGGTGTATTGTTGATTCTGAAAGGGACGGGCGGCGACGGCACTGCACTCTTGAGAGGTTTCCTCAAAATCTGTCGATCGATACGCATCAAAGTCTATCGATCTCTTCACAAGGGGTGATATCGATTGATGCTTGTTAGACGGTGTCGATCGATATGTTTCGAATCCGATGTCGGTTTCCCTCTCATCGTCAGAATTTTGCAGCTTCTCATGCTTCACCTCTTCCCAAAAGTCATCAACCAGGATGGCATGCACATGGTGGTTAGTAGCAAACTCTCCCATTCCTTTTGCTAAAGCTTCTTGCCTCTTTAGTGCTTCTCCTGTCTGAACCACCTGAGTCTCTAATTTCTTCACATAGGTGGTTAAGGCATCAAGCTTTGTGTTGAGGTTGGTGTAGACAGAGTCGATCTTTCCATTGAAGTCCATCAGAAGGTTTTGCTGACTCTTAAGAACCTTGTCTAGCATCTCTTCTAGTTTACTGTCTTGGGTGGGTGGGGGTGGATTTGAGTAGAATGAGTTTCCATAACTCCTATTGTTGTTGAGGTTACTGCTTTTGTACTTGGTAGGCTTCTGTGAACTCTGGTTGAAGTTGCTTTTCTGTCATGCGAAGTTTCTGTATCCTCCTCGGTTGCCAGACCTCTGTAATCCAGCTCCACTAATCCAGTTCACATCTTCTTCTGTCTATTCCTCTTCAGCTACAGTTTCTGCATCCTCCACTGAGAAAATCTTCTTGTTTAGTAACTTCTGAACATTATCCAGCTGTGCTTGCACTTCATTAATCTGTTCCTTCCCAAGGAATGATGTAGCTTTTGTCTTCACGGTGTCCTTTGTGCTGTTGCTTGAAGCTAGGTTATCAATTAACTTCACAGCCTCTTGCAGATTCCTGGTGGTCAAGTTGCCTTCACTAGCTGTGTCTAGAGCCATCTGATACTTCAAAGTGATGCCTCTGTAGAAAGTGTAGAGCAGTTGCACTTTGTTGAATCCATGGTGTGGACAATCTCGCTAGTAGGATTTGAATCTTTAAATCATCTTCTGACACAAAATTTTTTTCTTGTCTTTTTCAGGTACATGCCCAGCAGTACTAGAAGCAATAAGAACAACCAACTTGTGTACTCAGAAGATGATTAAGCAGTAACAAGTAACCTAGACCTAATCATATTAAATCTAATGGCGATCAAAGTTCCCCAGCAACGGCGCCAAATTTGATATCACTCAAATTACCCTAAGGAGTGAATTACTCACTCAAATAAGAGGTTCAGTTGTAGTACTTATGGATCGAATCCACAAGGAACTAAGGAACATAAAAGATATAATCCTTAGTGATTATGCTAGGTTGATTTAGTTTAAAAGTAAATTGCAGTTGTGAGCAATGGTGAGTTGCTCGAGAGAATTGGTTTAGGTTTTGAACAATAAAAGAAAGTAGTTAGATTCAAGGTTGCTATTCAGATAATCAGGATTATAATGCTACAGATGTCTTTATGAGTTGCTTGCAAGAAATTAAAGAACTTCAACTCTTAAATAAGTCTATTAGCAATCGCTATTTAGACTCGTCCATTGATCTGACTGCCGGCAATATTGAGCAATGTTTTGAAGGCGATATCAGACGATATGGGTTGCCGTCAATCGATTACTCTAGAGGAGTATCGATCGATATAGCTTCAGATCGAATTGAATATTTGTTCACCAAGATCATAGACCGGCTCTCGCTCGTCCTAGAGGACCTCAGCTTATGCTAGATGATTTCAGGATGATGATTAACAAGTTGAATCATTCCATGATCATACTCTAGTTAGCTACTCTAGAGTAAGCATTAGGGTTCATCAAGATAATGAATATCACAATTCAATAATCCATAGTTGGGGCTAATCCCTCATAACTATTGGAAACCAAATCTAACAAGTGAATCTACTGAGACATGGCTAAGTGATTCATAGCATCAAGGTAATAATAGAAATTCTTAAGATTAGAAGATTGAACACTTGTGATGAAAATGAGAATAAAATGAAAAGAATACTTTTATAAATCAAAGAACTAAGAGCATAAAAAACATTCAAAAGCAGAACATGTAGAAAGCATGTAAAGCTCAAAAAGCACAAAAGCATGTCTAGCCAAAACACATAGGCATAACAATAAATATGAGTTCCATTAGGTTAAAAACTCGTCAGGGGCAATCTTGTAATATTTAGAGAACTTGGGCTTCATGTCGGCTGAGTCAAACTTGTTCTTCACACTTGATATCGATCGATGGTACAGGGCGTACATCGATCAATGGAGTATCTCGATTCGCCATCTTCTATGTATCTCTGGATATCGACCTTGTTCTCTGATCTTCATAGTCATCTTGGGAAAACTCTCCTTTAAGATCCATAAGGGCACCTAAATCATCACTTTAGTCCAAAATGCTTCTGAACCTGAAAACATACCTAATATACTCCAAAACATATATATATATATATATATATATATATATATATATATATATATATATTGTAAAATCATCTCAATACCATGGTTAAAAGTGGGTCAAACCATGGTAGATCAATCTCAGAAGGAATTCTCGTCGTAATTCGGATTCCTTGACCACGTGTTCCCCTTAGTTTGCCCTTGTTCTGATCCGGAATCGATGGCGTAGTTGTGCGCCCCTTTGAGATCCTTCCCCTCGTGATCGACGAATTTGTCTTTACGAGGGTTTTTCTTTTTCAGCTTCTGCTCGGACGCGATATCGTTTGCGGACATTTTCGCCGGCTTATGCTTTTCGGACAGGATTCTAGTCTCCTCTTCGATGGTTATGTAATCGGTAGCTTTTTGGAGCGCCTCATGGATCATCCGCGGTTTCTCGAGAGTTATCCACATTCGAAACTTCGACTTGAACCAGAGCGATTTCCTGAGCGCGTTGATGGTGGCTTTGTCACTTATTCCGCTAACCCTAGCCATGACGAGTTTGCACCTGCTCATGAAGTTGCAAAGGGATTCGTCTTCCTTCTGCGATAAGCTCAAGAGATGAGCGTCAGAAGTTTCCCGATTTATAAACATAGAGTACTGCTTCAGGAATTCGGAAGCAAGCTGGCGGAAACTTCCGATTGAATTCCGCCTTAGTTTGGCAAACCACTCGAGCGCTGCTCCTTTTAGGTTTTCAACGGAAAGATGGCAGTAGCCCGTGTCTTTTTCGTGATCCTTGAGCTTAGCTTGTCCCATGGTAATCTGGAAGGCCTGCATGTGCGCTTTGGGATCAGCCGTCCCGTCGTAAGTTGGCACCTTGAGCTTTCCTGGATCGGGTAGCGTGACCTCAGTGATGCGAGCCATGAAAGGCATTTTCCGAGATTCGTATAGAAACCGATCGATTTCGGGTGTGGCGCTGGTAGCATGGTCAATTTGAGATTTCACCGCTTTTACCGCTTCGGCTGTTTTAGTGATGTATTCGCGGAGATTGCGAATCTCAGTTAGGTCGCCAGCAGTTTTCCGACCTCGTCGGCGTTTGCTGCGAGTAACTGGAGTTCGTTCTCCCGCTGTTTTTGTGCGTTGCGCGCAATAGAGTTCCTCCTCGTCTTCAGTAAGAGAACGCTCGGGAGAAGATTACGGTTGAGGGCTGCGAGTTTTCCTTCTCCTAGGATGGACGTCCACGTCCTGATCCGACGAATCGGTTGAGGGCTGCGAGTTAACCCTTTCGACGCCGTCTTCCTCGGTCTCCTGTCTGCGAGTAGGAGATTTGTCGGTTTCGTTCAGCGTCGCGTCAGAGTTATCTTTTTCGGAGTCTTCCTCCAGCTGATTTCCCTGCTCGGTTATAGGGCAATCCATAGGAGTCCTGAAATCGAGCCTTCTTCCGCGGATCCTAGTAGTTCCGCGGAGGCGAATTGCCCTTGTTTTCGCAGTTAAGGTTTCAACCTGTTTTGCAAGTGAACCAATCAGCTTTTCTTGTTCCTCCGATTTCCTAGTAAATCGGAGAGCATCTTCTCGACGGCCTTGGTGTTAGCGTTAGTGTTAGCGTTAACCGTAGGTACATCGGGAGCTGGCGTGTTGTCAACGTTGTCGCTTGAGTGTAAGATAGATCCGACCCCCTCCTTCTAGAGCCAAACTGTGGGAACCAAAATTCACCCCAGACGGTTTTACGTAAATTTAGGAATTTAGAGTAAACCCTAACTTCCCAGAGGAACCAGCTATCTGCGGAACCGTACACAAGCAATCAAGAACACGACAAGATTAAGTAAAAAGACAATAAAAAGATTTAAAAAAAAACGAGATTGAGAGCAAGAAGAATCTTATTCCGAATTCGCGTAAGAGTGGTACAACAAGAGTAGCCGTAGCTGCGTGAGCCGTCAGCGAGATTCCTAACCGTAGCAATCTAAGACTAAAACTCTAGTTGAGACGCAGCTCGATAACAAAAACGGAAATATTTCTAAGTGCTAAGTTTGGTGGTGAAAGCTCTGAAAACTCGTCCTTTGCTTATGTCATTTGCCTTCTGCTTATATACTCCCTCCTTTAGGCGGTTTAGTCCTTCCTTCTCGCCAGATTCCAGTTTATCGGGAATCTCCCATTTATCTCGATCTTTCCAATTTCCTTGCGGAAATCTTCTATTTATCTTCATACTTGACATTTTTCTTCAAACTTGACATTTATCTTCTTTCTTCGAGTAAATTTTAAAACCGTCATTGTATCTTTGGGCTTGATTTCGTTTAAAGTCGCAAGTGGACTTTTATCGCGCTTTTGGGCTGTCTGAGCCGTTTTGCGATAAAAAGATTTTACGATTTTATACGAGACCGTTTCCTGATACGATGCCGCTTTTATAAGATTTCTCGAGTTGATTGTATAGTTTGACAATGCACGATGTTCGGTCTAATCGTTGTCGTTTTATACGATCTTCCCTAACTTTACGAGAGAAGAAGACTTTTACGATTTTTATCGTAAAACTTGAACGGTAAGACGGATCGAGACGAAATGAGAGACGTTTCGACCATGGTTCAGAGCATGATCGAACCAAAGGACGTATGCCTTGCGTCAAGGACGCGGGAGATCGAGGCTCGGGACGGTCAGCTCGACGTACGGTGAACTGCTTTGTGGCGACCAGCTCGCCGTACGTCGAGCTGAAACAGCTGGAGCTGGTTCGGCTCGTCATACTTTGAACTTGGTACGGTCGAACCTGCTCGCGGTTTACGGCGGATGTGTTTTTTTTGCCGTTTTTCGCTTAACTTGGACAATCGTGTAATCTTAAATTGTTTTGTTTCTTCCTAGATGATGATTTCTAAGTTTTTCCGTGGAATTACTTTGTTCGGAAAGTATTTAAAATTTTATAAAACAACCTCTCGTGTTTTATAAAACGTATTTTAATTTCTGCGGAAAGTTTTGGTCATTGATTTTGTCGTACCGATTTTGACCCCAACAATCATCCAACTTCTTGATTGTTCTGTTTTGGAGGACTGCCCTACACTCGTTAGAAACTATCATTATGTCACTATCTGCAGAAATTTTTCCAGAGACCAATCCTTTTACAAGATTGCGCATCGAAGGAGTCATCTGAATTGCGTCCATGAGGGATAGCTTAACCGTTATATCATCCAGCATCTTCTTACATTTCATCTCTTCACAATCTTTGTGTGATTTCTTTGCTGGAACATGGTAAAGTACCTTGAGAGTGTAAACACGAGCAGGAACAGGCTGTGTCTGGGTCACAAGAGCAACGGGTTCAGTTTCGGTCAGCTGTTCTGCGTCATGTTCCTTATTAAGAACATTAAGTGGGGGATATTCTACTTCCTTTTAATTTCCCTTCTCTGCTGCGGTAAGCTTTTTGAGAGAAGTTTCCACGAGTTGTCTTCCCCTTCTCAACTCGACTGCATTAAAATATTTGGGGTTCTTATATGTTTTCCCAGGGAGTGTTCCCGCTGCCTTTTTATTGATTCAGCTGTTTACGCGATTTGAACATCCATCTTCCTTATGTGAGTTGCGACAGCATCATCTTTGGAGTTTATCTCAGTAAATATGTTGTCCATCCGGGTATTTATCCCAGTGGTAACCTGGTTCAGTGCCTTTCCGTGAATCTGCTGACCTTGTAGAAGCTGTTGCATCATCATGCCTAAACCCTTTTCTTCGTCAGGTTGACTGTTTGCAGCTGTAGAGTGGCCTGCGCATTGTTCTGCCTGTTCTGATTCAGATACTGGTTCTGAGCCTGACTGAGGATGAACATTGTTGGTGTGAAAATCGGTCACGACGGAATCAATGGTCAAAAGTTTCCATAAAAATAAAAATACGTTTTATAAAACTCAATAAGTCGTTTTATAAGACTCAATAAGTCATTTTATAAGACTTAATAAGTCGTTTTATAAAACTCGAGAAGTCGTTTTATAAAACTCTATAAGTTATTTTATAAAACTCAAGAAGTCGTTTTATAAAACTGGATAAGTCATTTCATAAAACTCGAGAAATCGTTTTATAAGACTCGAGAAGTCGTTTTATAAAACTCAAGAAATCGTTTTAAAAAACTCAAGAAATCGTTTTATAAATCCAAAAGAGATTTCCGAACAAAGGAAATCCGCGGAAAACTCGGAAGATCGTTATCTCGGAAGAACAAAAAAAACGTTGATTACGTGATCGTCCGAGTTAAGCACAAAACCGCGAAAAACCGAAACCGCCGTAAAACGCGAGCTAGTCCCGACACGACTAGCTCGCCGAACGGATTATCGGTCATCCGAATCCTTCAAAGGAAACTCATCTTTTTTCTTTTCGTCGAATATTTTCCCTCGCATCGAGAAAACACTTTCTATAAAGCAAACTCTCGCAAAAACAAGCAGAAAAATATTCGGACAATGCGACGCCTCGTCAAAATCATCCCAAAAGCAAACCACAATCTAAGAACCGTCTAAACGCTAAAGACTGATCCAAACCATCGGGGAAATAATCTCGAGGAATATACTGCATCTCTCGTCGCAATCATGCGGTTGGAAAATCTCTGCGAAAATTTGCCGAAGTCATAAAGATCTTCTCGAACTTGATAAAACAAGTTTCGTATAAGAATCGAAAAATTATACGAGAAATCTTTAGGCATCGAAGCACTGATCTCATTTTCCGTCAAACCAAGTGAGTCACGGAATAATGTCAAGAACATTTGCGGCGAAAGAAAAATGGAGAACACAAAGCAGCAATAGAGAACACGTCCTCCCTTCTTGCCGACTGATCCTATTGCTGATCATATGATTCATTCCACCCGAGAAACCCGCTAAAACATTTTGCGACTAGATCTCAGTGAAATAACTTTTGGTAAAACTCCGCGAGTGACTCCAAATAAAACTATCACCGAAGAATCAAAAACTAAGCAGAAAGGTTTCTCGAAAAATCTGCGGAAACATTGTTAACCAAATGCGTCGTGCCGATTTACAAAATTCATCGCCCGTTACTTACGCGAGAAATCCTTCATATAGTCAGGATCATGTCATAACAAAGTAACTTTCGAAAGTAAGCGTAACAGGTTTTGCGAAAAGTACTTTCCTTATAGCAAAAACCAAGCTATACGATCCGGCACTGAGCGACCAATCTAAACTTTGCTCCCTCACGCCACGATCTGAAAGATCCCACTCTTTACCCCTTCGGTTCACGAGCATCCGCCCTCATTCCTCCCGGTTACGTTCGAGAATGAAACTACCCCGTGAACAACTCCGCACGGACTCTGCATCGAGCTTCTTAGGCTCTGTCCCCCTCGGGTAAAAAAGAAACAACTTCCATACGAACAAAGGAAAAATTATACGAAACTTTCATCGTATAAGTCAAACCTAAAACGAAAAAAAAATTTCTAGAACCACGGGCATACTTGGCATATCAAGCCCTCGTACGATCACGCTTCACTTCAATGCCAAGTTTACAAACTGACTCGACCTTGTCGATAGCACGAAAGTGTTGTGGTCTAATCCTCTAACAAATATGACCTAGGCTGTGCGGATGAATACAACCTTCACGCCAAGACTAATACATTCAACGGATAATGGAAACTTGTCGAAAATCGGCTAAGTTCTGTATTCTCATGATTCACTCTATCTCCGAAGCAAGTTGCCTACAAAATCCGACGTGTAAGACAACACTCGTTAAAGAGCTCCTGAAGCCATACCAATCTCGGAAGGTCAACACTTGACAAAGCACCGTAATGAAAACGCTTCGTTCTGGGGAAACAACTTACGCGACCTCTCGTTCCTAATCGCTCTAGCACAAATCATAAAACTACCTAACATCCAAGCAGGAACGTGAGTTTTGATTGCGAATATACGCAAACGAACCAAAGTGTTCCTGTAAAGCAGGGTTAAGACAAAACCCTCGCAACACTGCGCAACATCTTCGAGCCCGCAAACGTTCCAAACACGGAACGCGACATATAAAAAAAAAACCAACTTTCGGCACTGCGAGACGTCGCAGACGCCAGGAGATTAGTTTTTCAACAGAAATACCTTCCTCGATAAAGTCATTTTCTTGGAAGACCTAACAGTCCATCCGCGACTATAAAATACGCAAAACTTCTTAACATACGTATCCTTCGCGAAGGCCCAAACAACATAAATATCTAAAAAGTTTGTTGCTGATCACAACAAACTCGCAACAGTCCTAAACAAACTTAAGTTATCTCGCAGAGATAGCTCTCAAACACCCGACACAAGGGTAATATCGCTATAAAAGAAATCCAAACTTTTGGTCAGCACTTCCGGTCAACTTAGAAATTGTTCCCGGCGAGATGCTCGGTTCCAACGAGAAGAATTGTATAACCCGAGAACCTATCGCGGATTCTAAATCGGTATGGAATCACGTTAAAATCGCAATAGGCAAAACGAAAGCCGGCTTGTCATCGCATAGCCTCAATCCGAAAGTAAACCTAAGTCTTGCCCTAAACCCAGCACACTGGTCTCTAAAGTCTCAAGGCATGAATCAAGATCCTAAAGGCATGTCTCTTCGTCTATATCTAAACGCCCACTCGATTTACTAAGCATCCTAAAACGAGCAAACGAATAAGACGATCTAAAAAGGAAAAGGAATAAGAGACGACAACTCGTGGACCTCCCTCAATATCAACTCATACTCTTCTTGCTATATTCATACAAATAAAAACACACTCTTAAAAATGCAAACCTATTTTTAATAAAGCCGCAAAAGCGGCAGGGACTCAGAGCCGCACACGGCCAGTCCGAAAACTATAACAGCCACGCTCGGCCAGACCAGACAGCCCACGAGGCTAGTCTCAAGACCGGCATAGGTCCAATACACGTAACTAGACTGTAAAGGTCTTACTAGGAAACAGGTCGTACGAACCTTAACTCCAAAACGAACTACGAAAGGCTTGATCCCTTCCATAGGGTACGTAGGCAGCCTTCACAAGTCGCAGCACTAATCCTAAATACTTTCCACTACCTGGGGAGTGGAAAGATCACTTTCAACGGACCTTTCCAACCATTAAGTACGCCTAACTCACCTACAACTGGAAAACCACTCGCAAGAACCTCACGCTAGACGCTCAAGGTTCTAGCGACCTGGGGGGCTAACTGTTGGTGTCAAAATCGGTCACGACGGAATCAATGGCTAAAAGTTTCCACAAAAATAAAAATACGTTTTATAAAACTCAATAAGTCGTTTTATAAGACTCAATAAGTCGTTTTATAAGACTCAATAAGTCGTTTTATAAAACTCAAGAAGTCGTTTTATAAAACTCGATAAGTTGTTTTATAAAACTCGAGAAGTCGTTTTATAAAACTCGACAAGTAATTTTATAAACCTTGAGATATCATTTTATAAGACTCGAGAAGTCGTTTTATAAAACTCGAGAAGTCGTTTTATAGAAATCTAGAAATCGTTTTATAAAACTCAAGAAATCGTTTTATAAATACAAAAGAGATTTCCGAACAAAGGAAATCCGTGGAAAACTCGGAAGATCGTTATCTCAGAAGAACAAAACAAACGTCGATTACGCGATCGTCCGAGTTAAACACAAAACTGCGAAAAATCGAAACCGCCGTAAAACGCGAGCTAGTCCTGACACGACTAGCTCACCGAACGGCGAGCTGGGCCAGCTGGCCAAGCTCGCCGTTCAGCGAGCTAGTCTCGTCACGACTAGCTCGCCGAACGGCGAGCTAGTCTTGTCCCGACTAGCTCACCGAACGGCGAGCTAGTCTCGTCCCGACTAGCTCGCCGTTGGGCGAGCTAGAAGCTTCCCGGGCAGCTCGCCGAACGGCGAGCTGAACCGGTCCGGTTCGACTCACCGTACGTCGAACTTAACATCCCGAGCCTCGATCTCCCAATTCCCCGATTCAAGCCTTACGTCCTTCGACACGATCATGTTCTGAACCACGATCGAAATGTCTCCCGTTTCGTCTCGATCCGTCTTATCGTTCGAGTTTTACGATAAAAACCGTTGTTTTCTTGAAAAGAACTCTAGGAAATCATATAAAATGGCAACGGTTAAACGAAACACCGAACATTGCCTAAACTATAGGATTTATTCGAGGTTTTTCAAAAAAATTGTAAAAAACGCATTTTTAATAAAAAACATCGAGTGAATCGTAAAAACGGCAACGATTAACCGAGAAACGAACGTAGTTGAACTTGACGATTAACTCAAGGAACTTATTAAAAACGGCATTGGATCAGGAAACGATCTCGTGTAAAGTCGCGAAACGGATTTATCGCAAAACGGCTCGGAAGGTCCTAAAACGCGATAAAAGCCCATCTCGCGATCTTAATGAAATCTAACCTGAAGATACGATAACGTTTTGACGATTTACCCGCAGAAGGAAGATAAATGTCAAGTTTGAAGTTAAATGCCAAGTTTGAAGATAAACAGAAGATTTCCGTGGGGAAAAAAAGAGGAAAGATCGAGATAAATGGAAGATTCCCGATAAACTCGAATCTGGGCGAAATGGAATGACCAAACCGCCAAGGAAGGGAGTATATAAGCAAGAGGCATAGGGCAGAAGCAAGGGTATGAATTTCAGAGCTCTCATCTGAGACTTTTACAACTTTTCTAGACTTTAGAATTTTCCGCACTTAGAAACTTAGGCTTTTTTCTTGACAAGTTCGGTTTCTATGACTGGCGCTCAATTACTAGACGAACTCGCCCAGGCAGTTTGATCTCTGGTCCAGCTCTATCAACTGAACTACGTTCGACATGATCCTCGAAAAGGGTTGGTAGGCAGCCTTTCATAAGGTTCAGTCCGAATTCAATCAAATCCTTTTTCTTATTTTTTTCGTCTTTTGTTATCGAGCTGCGACTCAATTAGGTTTAAGGTTTTTATGTTGATAACTCGCTTACGGCCCTGCGGCCAAAGCCTTTGTAAATCCTTGTGATGATCGCAACGCTCTTACGCGAAATCGGAAATAACATCGACTTTCTCTATGAATTCGTTTTATTACGTTTTTCATATTTTTCCGCATTTATTTGGTTACTTGTCGTTGGCTTTTGCAGAGATCCGGTTCCTATGGAAAATTAGGGTTTTCCTAAGTTTCCTTATTTAACGGAAATAGGCAAGGGGGAATTTCGGTTCCCACAAACATTTTCCCTTCCTGATTCTGAGAATTGTTCTTCTGATACCCAGTGTTCTGCCACTGATTTCCCTGGCTCTCTCGCTTGGATTATCCGCATTGGTCTTGTAGGAGAACATATGCTAATTATTCCTCACATTAGGATTCAGATGACAGTTCTTGAGTTGCCAACCCTGACCGTTGACGTAACTAACGTCTTGCTGGTTTTCGCCTGTTGCCTCAGTCCCTGCTGTATCATCAGTAAGGCATTGATCATCAACCTTTTGAGTGCCTATGCAGTTCACCTTTTTGGAGCGGTCAGTCTCTGGATTTTTGTTGTACGAACTGGACGCCATGTTTTCCATCAGTGCAAATGCCCCATCAGTTGTTTGGGTCGTGAAATCTCCATTGCTCGCAGAATTCTGAGCATTCCAAAATTCCCAATCAACTCCGTCATAGAAGATGCCAAGAAGGTAGTCATCCTCAAAGCCATGATGAGGGCACACTCTGCGGTAATCATTGAAGCGATCCACATGTCGCAAAAAGGTTCATCAATCAGCTGCTTGAATGAGGAAATCTTGTTCCTCAAAGTGGATGTCTTTGATTTCGTGTATAAGTGACTTAGGAATGCTGATCGGATCTGTTCCCATGAAGTAAGAGAGCCAGTAGGGAGAGAATTTAGCCACCTAGTTGCTTTTCCATCAAGAGAAAATGAGAAAAGTGTGAACTTAATGTAATCTTGTGGTACTTTATTGGCACAAGTGAAACTGCAAACTTTCTAAAAGCTCTCAATGTGTTCCATAGGGATCTCTGTCGGGAGGCCAAGAAAAGTCTTCCTCTGCACTAGGGCTATCAAGGCTGGCTTGATCTCAAAGTTCTGACGAGTGCAGGCTGGCAGAGTGATGGCAGAACGCATAATGGGGATATCGCACGGAAGGTTTCTCTCCCCAATTAGAACTGGTTGTTCCTGCTGTGCGGCTGCTCGAGCGGCATGTTCTGAAGCTTGATGAGCAGCTTGATAGTCCTGCATGGTTTGCTGCATGAGTGCCATTGCAGCAGTGAAGTCATCGTTGTTGTTGTGATCACCCATTCTGGTGTTAGTTGGCCTCGGTTGTTGACGGTTCTGTCGTTCTAATCTTGCGAGATGTTCATTGGTGAGTGTGAGTAAGGGTTCTTGTGTGTTGCTCCTAGTATGTTTACTGGTCATGCACCTGGAACATTAGCTGCAAGGAAGAGAAAAATATCAAGTTAGAAGTTTTAGACTTAATAGGTAACAGAGAAATAAAGGTAAAAGAAGACTTAAGAGTAACAGTGTTGTCGTTGTAGTAAAATTATATCTTGTCTACTGTCAAGTTAACAGTGTTGTTGTAGTATGTTTAGATTCAATTGCAGAGGACCAGTCTACACTTTACTTCCATAAGATCGATATTAAGCTAAAACAAATTGTGTTTTAAAGAAGACTTAAGAGTAACGTAAAGCAGAAGTAACACGATGAGTTGTTTTCAAATTGGTTTAAAGTGCTAGTCTAGGGTTTCATTTTCAGGTAAGGAATTCGCAAGAGACACAATTATTCAAGACCATTTTATGCAAGTCTAGACTCGGATCACTCGGAATAGACCAACCCACTGTCGTGGAGTTGTTCCCTTTGCAAATCGATCTTGATACCTAAACTCTCGTTTGGATCAAGACTCGATGGTAAGCCTTAGAGATCAAGTCCGATATGTTCACAATACACCCTAATATCTACTCTCGCTGATTAGGGATTCAAAGCTCATTCAAATCATATCAAGTTATCAACTAACGGTTAGCTAATCGATTAACCCTAATTCATGCCTAAGTGATCAGTTCAATGCAAGCAATAAGAACATATATGAATGTAGACAATCTTAGGATGACTTACTTATGCTCTAGCTCACGATTTCAGTACACTAGAACCCTAAACTAACTCGATGAATACTCAGACATAACCCAAGAATAGAGAGACATGATTTTTAAATAAAACATGTAATATGTAATAGAAATCAGAGGGTTTATGATGATCTTCTCTAAGAGATAGATGAAGCCTTCTCCCTTACAAGTAGCAAATCGCCAAATCACAAGCTCTCTAGATGTTTTCTTGCGTAGAAACTAAGGTAGAAAAAGGTAAATAGGATAAGAATATATATAGAACCCACGGGCGGCTGGAGAGAAAAATAGGAGAAACTAGGGAAAATCCCAAAATAGAATCTCTATTTCCATAAGTCTCGGAGAACAAGCCATCAGAATTTTCATGTTGCGGAAACCATCAAATCAGGCTATTTCTTCCTTCTTGCGCTCTACACGATCATTCTTCTTACCTATTGGACTCTCAGATCTGTAATGACTCAAAATGACTAGAAAGACTCGATAAAACCTTAAAAACTATTAGTATGAAATACATATAATGTGTAAAAAACACAAAATATATCAACAACTCCCTCTCGCTGGAGTAGCTAACAAAGGTTTATGATATAGCAAGGAGCCAAAGGGAGTGTCAGTCCCAAAGAGGTTCAGCACTACTCTGGCCTTTAGGAAAATCATAGCAGCAAGGAATTTCAAATCACGTACAACGAGCCTGTCTCACATCCGCAACCCTACAGTCATGATAGTTTCAAAAGTCCTGAGAAACCACTTGTTTGCAAAGGACCAAAAATCAAAGGTCACCACTGGGGAACTGCAAATATTGTACGCAGGAGTTCAGGATGAGATTAGAGCCTCAGGAGTGAGAATCCCATTGCTCTCACCAACCACAAAACCAAGCTTCCACCTCTTTTCGATGTTCTACGACAAGAAGATCTGACTCATTAGAGGCTCACAGACGAAGGACAGATGTGGCAGCTTATTCACTACACTGTTCCAGCACATTGAGATCAACCTCACCCCCTACACGTCCAACACCGACATTGAGTATATTGACATACCCTACTTGATCACTTACCACATCTTTCGCAACGAGAGCACCAACAGGTTTCAGGAAAAAGACTTGAACATCCTCTACTGCTCTCTCCCGCAACCGAACATCACTTCGCTTGGAAAATTTGAGAATATCAGGTTTCTTCCTGGTCCCTATTTCCTTTGCGCTGATCTATCCCTCAACAAGATGCTGATATGGATGACGTCGAGGACGTCACACCTAATGCGTAGTATGAGTTAGGACCAATAGAGGAAGATGCAGACGACGCGTTCTGCCGCCGTTGGATGGTGGAGTCACAGCGCAAGAAGAACAGACTCATGAGGAGGATTCTCAGTGCAATTATAGGTGGCTCTTTGGGCGCTCTCTCCATCTATAAGAAAGACTGGCGGTTAGCAGACACAAAAAGGTGGGCACTGCACAGGTAAAGAGCCAGCTGGGACTTCAAGTGCAGTGGAACAGTCTTCAGTGACTATGCAGAGAGGGCGGAACACGCGGTACTCTAGTCAGTCTGACCGCAAAGAGACTGACTGAGCACCCCACCATCTATCCTTATTATCATATCCCTTTGAACTCTTTTATATTTATTTATGCACTTGTTTATTATTTTGGCCTTACTTGATTTATTTTCACACTAGAGATGGTGTGAAGTACGTCTAGGAGAGACACCTATCTGCTACTGATTTTGTGTGTTTCTTTTGGCTTTAATGTTTTGAGTCAATCTTGAGTCATTTTGATGGTTTTTATTGAGTCAGTTTTAGGATCGAGTCTATCAAACTTTGTGGGAATTAGGACCTTATTTTGTGATGTTTATTAACCACCCTCGTGCTTTAGTTATCTAATTTAGTGACCTTAGCAAATACGGCAGACACACATGTGGACCCAGAACACCATGAAATTACATCATCTTGTTCTCTAGAATCTCTTGGCTTGCCAAAGTCACTCTTGAAAGACTTAAATCCATTTAACTTGACGCTAATCTTTACTGCAATTCTTCTTGTCATGGGTGTTAGATTAGGATAACGAGATCACACTCATAACTTCTTATTCTTTCCATCTTTCTTGTTGATCTAGAGTGGCTAGCTCAGTTTTAGCTAGTACCCACCTTGAACTTCTAAGACCTCATTCATTTTTCTTTTTGGAGTCTTATGTACATATATGTGCAAAAGAGACAGAGAGAAAGAAAAAATTGACGCAGCCTCTTACTCGTTACTGCAGCAGGAAAGTGTTCTAAGAGGAGAACAAGCGAGAGTACGTGAGAAACTGCTCCAACTACCCCTGAGTCACTTCACAATAGCATGGTGAAAAACTGAATAGGTATGCAATTACGACCACCAGTGACACATTAAAACCATCATGTGCTACCTCCTTCTTTGTCAACATCACCATGTTAGTATTCAAAAAAAAAGAAGGAAGTTCATGAAAATAAGGTGATTGAGGAGGGGAAGAATTCAAAAGAAACATGAACCACTATGAAGGTCGAGCAAAATAATGGGTACCAATCTGAAGGTAAATAACAGACGAATGATTAGAGAAATATTGCTGAAGGAAGAACATGCAAAACGAGTGGGGGCAGTGGACATCAATGAATCTATCCTCTCTTGCAATTTTGCGCGATATCCTGCATCCTCAACTAAAAAATGGTAATCCCTAAACACTGGTTAGCTCCACCTACACACATAAAAGTCTTGTTCATACCTAGACCATTACCATGACTAATTCCTGTAATGTGAAGCTCACTCCACTCTTAATTGAATGTAAGGAGTTTTGTCTGGAAGGTGTGACATTTGCAAGTTTGAAATATAGAGTATGGAGCCGGTTTGAACCGTAGTCAGTGGGGTTTTGGTAAGGGTGTGTTGTCCTGGTTTTACTGTTGTATGGTTCAGAGATATGTGGTTAAGGTATGGTTTAAGAATAGCCTAGTTCCAACACTTTCAACCCTTCCTCCTGTTCTTGATACATGAATTTTCTTGAGGAAAAACAAGGATCTAAGTCTAGGGGAACTGATATGTTGTGTTTTTGACTCATTGAATATAAGTTCTACTAATTGTTTTCAAGTTTTTATCAAGTCTTTCTAGCCCTTTTGAGTCATAACAGGTCCAGAGGCTGAATAGGTTGGAAGATAGATCATTTGGAGCGAACGAGGCAAGAAAGAACCTAACTTGAAGGTTTTCACGAGCGGAGCAACCTGATGGATGTTCCCGAGTGAGCGGACCAACCGACTGCCTTCTCCCGATATTTTGGAAACAACGATGCTATTTCGTAATTCACCCTAGTTTTTTTTTATATTTTCTCTCTGACCGCCTGTGGCCTTTTCTCTTTCCTTTATTTTTTTATCTCAGTTTTTATGCAAAAACCCTAGACAGCCCTTTTTGTACTTGGCGATTTGCGACTTGTAAAGGAGACAGTTTCAATATATCTCCTTGGAGAAGATCATCATGAACCCTCTTATTTCTATTATTACTTGATGCAGTATTTATTCAGAATATATGTCATTGTATTCATGTGTTATGGCTGAGTAGTCAGCTAGTTAGTGTAGGATTATAGGGTGTTGAAACCGCGAGCAAAGCATAGATAAGTACATCTATCGATTATCTCTGTTCATAATCATACTTATTTCTTGCATTAAAATATCACTTTATGTATGAAACAAGGCTTAACATGTCCTGTAATTGTGATAGGTTGCTAGATCTGTTATGAATGAGCTTTGCATCCTTGATCTCTTTTGCTTGCTATCGCATCTTGATCCAAGAGAGAGCTTAGGTATCAAGATCAACTCGCAAAGGGAAGAGTTCCACGGCAATGGGCTGTTATATATTGAGTGATCCGAGTTCTAGACTTGTTAAAAATCAAACTTGAATAATTTCTTGGATTGCACGCGTTTGACACCCGTTGAAGTAACACTAAGCTGGCTCTTTAATCATCTGAAAACCAATTATATCGTGTTAATTGCTTGTTGCGTTTAAACCACTATATAATCACAATATTGTTTTAGCTTGTTATTGATCCCATAAAAGTAAAATGTAAATTGGTTCTGTGGAATTGAATATAAATATATTATAAAAACATTGTTAACTTGACAATAGCATAAGGTTTATTTTTAGTGTATCAGAAGTCTTCACCACCGAGAAGACTTCTATGGAAGTCTTTTGGTCAATGCGTAGGTTAGTTATGCAATGGACTTGTTGTGTGTTTTCTAGAGAAGACTTCTCTGGAAGTCTTCCGACTCTTCTTTGTTAAAAATAAATACGAGTATACTTCCCTGAAATTATTCTTATATAAACAAGTTTGTTGTGCAATAACCGAATTGTGTCACAAATTTAACTTTCTACGTAGGACTTCCAGGGAAGTTTTTCGAGGGAAGATTTCCATGATAGTCTTCTCAATTGTTACATGAAGTTTACTCATTGTCAGTGGAAGTCTGTGTAGGTTAATTTTGTAATTGGCAATTAAAAGTAAAAACAAAATTAATTAGAAGATTTCCCTAGAAGTCTTCTCAATTTTTATTCAAGGATTCTGGTCAAATTTTGGTTATAGAAGAAAACTTTTACGGAAGTCTTCCGCGGGAAGACTTACATGAAAGCCTTCCGCGATAAAACTTCTGTGTAAGTCTTCTCTAAAAAAATGTCAAATATGGCAATTTCAAAAGTAACCTATGCCGACTGCCAACGACAGTGAGCAGACTTCATATAACTTCTGTAAAAAGTAAAATTTTTGACACAATTCAATTAATTACGAAAATAACATTTTATCTAGGAAAACTTCCATAGAACTTTTCTCTGGTATTTTCAAAAACTTTTGAAACAAGAAAGTAAGCCAACATTTAGAAAGGAATACTTCCTAAGAAGTCTGATGTAGAGTATCCTACTCCAGAATTTTTCATTTGTTAATTTGTAATTGCAAAAATGACCTAAACGCAAGTCTACTTTTGGGAGAAGACATTTGTGGAAGTCTTCTATGTAAATTTATAATATACTTTCATTTTATCTAAAACTAAAAAGAATTTTTCAAGTATTTTTGTTAATCCATGTACATTAGTGAATATTTGCGCTCGTGAATGAAATTATAACTTAATAGGTGATAGTTATGAGATTACTGTTGGGGTACAAATCGGTCACGACGGAATAAATGATCAAAAATTTCCGCAAATTTAAAGAATAGGTTTTAAAAATACGAAAAAGCGTCGAGAAGAAGTTTATGGACTTTACAAACAAAGAAATTTCATAAACTTAACAATCGTCATCTTGGAGATCCTCGGAAAAATCGAATAAAACGATCCGCGATTGTCCAAATTGGCCAAATTAGCAAAACATGGCCGTAACATCCAAACTCCCCGAGACGGTAAAGCTATTATCGAGGTCAAAACGGTAACCTCGAGATCAACGTCTGCTATTATTTCTTCTTATATTCTCCGAAGAGGATCTTGGGTCGAGAAAACAAGAAACGATCAAAACCAAACAACCAACCAGCTCGACTGTTGGCGAGCTGAAGCAACCAGTCCAGCTCGCCAACAGGCGAGCTGGCCATTCCTGACCAGCTTGCCTGTTCGCGAGCTGAACCAACCAGTCCAGCTCGCCAACAGGCGAGCTGGCCGTGCTTGACCGGCTTGCCTGTTGGCAAGCTGAACCAAATCATCCATGCCCCTCGACTCGATCGTACTCTAAACCATGATCGGAGCATCTCTCATTTCGTCTCGATCCATCTTACCGCTAGAGTTTTATGATAAAAACCGTAAAAGGCTTTTTTCTCGTAAAACCTCGATTAAATCGGATAAAACGGAAACAGTTAAACAAACTATATGATTAACTTGAGATGTTTCATAAAAACGTCATCGTATCAGGAAACGATCTCATCTAAAGTCATAAAACGGCTAAATCGCAAAACGGCTCGGAAAGTCCATAAACGCGATAAAAGCCCACTCACGACTTTATACAAGATCCAGCCCAAAGATATGATGATGGCTTACTCATTATTCGCAGGAGTGGGAAAATGTCAGGTTTGAAGATAAAATAGAATTTTCCGAAGAAAAATGGAAAGATCGAGATAAATGGAAGATTTCCGATAAGCGCAAATCGGGGCGGAAAAGGAAAGACCAACCGCCTAGAGAAGAAGTATATAAGCAGAAGTTCGAGAACAAAAACGAAGGACACGATTTTCAGAGCTCTCATATCACAGAAAAACTTAGCACTTAGAGCATTTAGGCAATATTCTGTTTTTGTTATCTAGCTGCGTCTCAACTAGGGTTTTAGTCTTAGAATGCTAGAATTAGGAAACTCGCCGTCAGCTCTTGTAGCCAAGGCTTTCACCTCGTTGTACCGTTCTTACGCAAAATCGGAATAAGAAACCTCTTTGCTCTCTTTGCGATTCTCATATTGTTTTACTATTTTCTCATATTATGATTGCTTGGAGTGTGGTTTAGCATATATCTGGGACCTCTGGAAAATTAGGGTTTTCCCTAAGTTCCTTAATTTACGAAAATCGACGGTGTGAATTTCGGTTCCCACAGTTTGGCGCTATAAGGAGGGGGTGGTTATGGATCTATCTAAATCTCAGACCGCATTATGCTCGATTAATTACGATGACAGAAGAACAAGCAACTCGTGAAATCAAAAACTTTGAAACTTCCAGACGCAACCTCAGTTAATCTCCGCTTATCAAAGAAGACGGACGATCAGGATAAGCTAATCGGATCTCTCACGAAACAGGTCGAAACCCTAACCGCGAAGACCAAAGCTATCCGCCCCCGCGGAACCACAAGAATCCGCAGAAGAAGACTCGATTTCGCGACTTCTATGGATCGTCCCAGAACTGAGCAGGGTAATCTACTAGGGAAAACCTCTGAAAAAGATAACCCTGACGCGACACAAAAGGACTCGGAAAAATCTCCTTCTCGCGAACAGGAGGCCAAGGACAACGGTGTCGAAAGAGTTAATCCGGAAACAAGCGACCAATCTGATCCGTCAGAGGAATGCGCTGACGTTCATCCAAGAAGGAGGAAAGATCGCAGTCCTCAGCCTGAATATTCTACAGAACACTCTCCCACCAAGGACAAGGAGGAGCTCTATTGCATGGAGCACACAAAAGCGGCCAAAGAACGATCTCGAGTTACTCGCAGCAAACGCCGACGCAGTCAGAAAACTGCTGGCGACCCAACTGAGATTCACAATCTCTGCGATTATATCAGTAAAACGGCCACAGCGGTAAAAGCAGCGAAGTCTCGAATTCACCATGCCACTAGCACCGCGCCTGATATAGATCGATTGCTGTACGAATCTCGGAAAACGCTTTTTACGGCTCGTATCACCGATATCTAGCTGCCTGATCCTGGAAAGCTTAAAGTGCCGACTTACGATGGGACGACTGATCCCAAAGCGCACCTGCAGGCCTCAGATCACTATGGAGCGAGCCAAGCTCAAGGAAAGCGAAAAGAACGCGAGTTACTGCCGTCTCTTTGTCGAAAACCTAGAAAGGGCAGCGCTCAAATGGTTCGCTCGACTTAAGCGGAATTCGACTGGGAGTTTCCGCCAGCTTGCCTCGGAGTTTCCGAAGCAGTACTCGATGCTCATAAACCGAGAAACTTCCGACGCCGACCTCTGGAGTTTATGCCATAAGGAAAACAAACCTCTCCGCGACTTCATGAGTAAGTTCAAACCCATCATGGCTAGGGTTAGCGGAATAAGCGACAAAGCAGCCATTGACGCGCTGAAAAAGTCGCTCTAGTTCAAGTCTAAATTCAGATTCATGACGCGCTCCACAAAGCTACTCTCGAGAAGCCGCGTACGATTCATGACGCGCTCCACAAAGCTACCGATTTCATCGTCATCAAAGAGGAGACTAAAATCCTGGTGGAACAACATAAACCGACGAAGACATCTGGAAAAGACGCCGCGTCTGAGAAAAAGCTGAAAAAGAAAAACCCTCGTAACGACAAGTACGTCCATCACGAGGGACAGGATCTTAAGGGGCGCATAAGTACACCATCAACTCTGGATCAGAGCATGGGCGAACTACAGGGAACACGTGGACCAGGAACTTGAGTTACGACGAGAACACCTTCTGCGACTTCCACCAGACCCGCGGCCATTAACCGTAAACTGTAAAGTTCTCGGTGCAAGGTTGGCTGCAAAACTGTTCACGGGAGAACTCTCTGAAGTATCCAGCGTAAAGGACCTCATCTACGGTTCAGACCGCCCCCCGAAAACCGATAGGAACTCGCAGGCAGACAATTTTCCTCAAGGGAACCAAAAGGGCGAGAAACGCGGATGAAGACAAGATGAGAGAGGGAACAATGCTAACCACTGAAGGGTCAATATGATCATCGGCGAATCGCAATACTACTGCGATACCATCTCATCCATCAAGTCCTATCGACAAAAATCCGAGACAGGTTCGACCTGGCCGACACTCTCGGATGATGCTCACAGAGGTATAATCTCCTTCGAGGAGTTTGAAACTTCTGGCAACGACTACCCGCATGCTGACCCTCTCATCATTGACCTAGTCATAAGCAATTTAGAGGTCGCTCGAGTACTCGTTGATACCGGAAGCACCGTCAATGTGATCTTCTGCGACACTTTGATGCGAAAGGGAATCGGATTAACGGAGATCGAACCGATACCAAAGCTGTTGACCAGTTTCTCCAGAAAAACGACTATGACTCTAGGATCAATCCGTCTCCCGGTAGCAGCAAAAAAAATGGCCAAGATCGTTACTTTCGCAGTCGTCGATCGACCGGCCATCTACAACGTAATGATGGGCACGCCTTGGATAAACACCATGAAGGCAGTTTCGTTGACGTACCACTTGGGAATCAAGTTTCCGACTCCTACGAGATTCGCAGCAATTTGGGGATGCCAAAGACAGTTGCGGTCTTGATTTTTAGTGGAACATAAGCTAAGGCAAATGGCTATCGCCATCGTGAAATTGAAACGGGTGAAATCAACTCCTCCAACCGCGGAAAACGAACACGCATCTGCAACGGCCGAGAAGTAACAAGCTTCCGAACCCATCGCTTCTACCCAACCGGAGGAGAAAACCCCGGAAAATGACACCGATCTAGCGACCAAGGCGATCGACACGTCTGCAATAGCCGAGTAAACACACTCGCACCAACAATCAGAACTACGAGATGGCTTGATTCCCGAAAAGAATACGTAGGCAGCTCGCGTAAAGACGACTTCGGCTATCCCCCTCTCTAAAACGGGGGGGGGGGGGGAGAGTGGGTGCGTATACGAGTACTCGTATACTCCCATATTTTGAAAAGTAAAATATATTTGATTTGTACTCGAGATTTTGAAACATTTCAGTAAAGAAAAATTTATAATATCTCAAAATCTCTCATTTTTTGAAAAACATAATCTGAAAACAAACTCGAATTCCGAACACTTTCGGAAATTATTTCCGCAGTAAGTTATAAAAAGAAAGCACTTGGTCGATTTCGACAAAAAACTTATACACCAGATCAATATTAATATTTTGAAAAGAATCAGCGAGACCTCGCCTAAAGTCTTATAGAAATATTCACAAGTCCATCCACGAATATAAAATCTCAAACGCTCGTCGATTGGCCCCGCCGAACACATCTGCCGTCTTAAACAAATGCATACGACCCACTGGTCCTTATAAATCCGACTAGGATAAACTAGCGCGCTATAAAAGAAATCCAAAATTTTGGTCAGCACCTTCGGGATGCTCAACTTTGACCTGACAAGTCATATAAGCCGAGAACCTATCGCGGACTTAAATCATTATGAAATCAGGTTAAAATCGTAATAGGCAAAACGAAAGCCGACAAGTCATCGCATAGCCTTAAAAATGAAAGTAAACCTAGGTCTTGCCCTAAACCCAGCACACTTGTCTCTAACTTCTCATGGTATGAATTGATATCTTAAAGGCATGTCTCTTCGTCCACATCTAAGCGCTAGCGAAAAATTGAAACAGTCCGTTACGAGCTAACAAATAGGACGATCTACGCAAATAGTTAGATACAAGACGACAACTCATATTCTTCCCTCTACACTTAAACAAAAAACATATTTCATACTTAGAAAAATTTCACTGATATAAACATCGTCCAATACACGCCTTCCAGCAGCAGGGATTCAAAGCCACCAACGGCCAGTCCCGATAAAAATACTACAAACAATTACACTACAACAAAAGACGAAAACATCAATCTTCAAATTCATAAAACCCAGACGCCGAGTATTGGCCAGCATTTGCATCTGCAACATAAGGAACTAAGTCAGCAACATTGAAAGTAGAGCTCACTGTGTACTTATCTTGGAGATCAATCTAGTATGCATTGTCATTGATCCTTTTGAGAACTCGGAATGGTCCATCAGTCCTAGGCATGAGCTTGGACTTCCTTTCAGCCGGAAATATTTCTTTTCTCATGTGCACCCACACTAGATCTCCTGTTTCCAACCAAACTCACGCATGCCTTTGTTAGCATGCTTCTCATAGTCCTTAGTCATCTCTTCTATGTTTTTCTTAACCTGTTCATGCATGGTAACAACATACTCAGCCTTGGAAATGCCAGCAAGGTTAGCTTGTTCCCTAAGAGGCAAAGGCAAGAGATCCAAGGGATTCAAACGATTAAAACCATACACAATCTGAAAAGGAGAAAACTTAGTAGCTCTATGAACAGAATGATTGTATGCAAACGCGACATGTGGTAAACAATCTTCCCAAGACTTAAGACTCTTTTTAATAACAGTATGCAAGAGAGTGGATGAAGACCTATTTCCTAATTCAGTTTGTCCAGCAGTTTGAGGATGGCAAGTAGTAGAGAACGTGAGCTTAGTTCCTAGTTTAGACCACAAAGTCCTCCAAAAATGGCTTAGGAACTTAGAATCTCTATCAGACACAATTGTTCTAGGTATCCCATGCAAGCGTATCACTTCTCTAAAGAACAAGACAGGAACAATCATGATCAGTGTGGATCATGATCAGTGTGGATCACAAATTGTTTTGGCCAAAGGTAGTGTTGCCAATTTTCTAGAGCCCTGATCGGCGCATAGAGTTCCTTATCATAAGAGGGAAAGTTTATCATGGCTACACCTGAAGCATCGCATTCAATCTCAAATGTTTTTTGAAAAATCAGGTAACACCAATAAGGGAGCATTGGTCAACTTCCCTTTCAAGGTTTGGAATGCCTCCTCTTGTTCTTTCCCCACTGGAAAGCTAAATTTTTCTTGATCACTTCTGTAAGAGGAGCAGCAATGGTGCTAAAATCTTTTACAAATCGCCTATAAACCCAAGCTTGGCCACGAAAGCTTCTCACTTCACCCACGCTTGTAGGACTTGGCCATTATGTTATGGCTCTCACCTTGTCTTCGTCTACTTTGATTCCTTGGGCTGTAACAACAAAGCCTAGAAACACAAGATGATCCGTTCCATAGGTACATTTCTTAAAATCAGCAAACAAGGTTTCCTTTCTAAGCACTTCCAAAACAATCTTTAGATGTTCAACATGTTCAGTGAAGTTTTTACTGTAAACTAGGATATCATCAAAGTAAACTATGACAAAATGACCTATGAATTATCTTAGAACGTGGTTCATAAACCTCATCAGTGTACTAGGTTTAGTAAGTCCTAATGGCATAACAAGCCACTCATACATACCATGTTTAGTTTTAAAAGCAGTTTTCCATTCATCTCCCTCTTTCATCCTAATCTGATGATAGCCGCTTTTTAAATCAACTTTGGAGAACACACAAGAGCCATGTAACTCATCTAACATATCATCAATTCTAGGGATAGGATGTCTATACTTTACAGTGATATTGTTGATGTCTCTGCAATCCACACACATGCGCCAGCTCCCATCTTTCTTGGGTACCAAAAGCACATGCACTGCACAAGGACTCATGCTCTCTTTGATATGTCCTTTTTCCATCAACTCATCAACGTTCCTTTGAAATTCCTTGGTATCTTCAGGGTTAGTTCTGTAAGCTGGCCGATTGGGAAGAGAAGCGCCTGGTACCAAGTCTATTTGGTGCTCAATTCCACGGAGAAGAGGTAAGCCTGCAGGGCTTTTACTAGAAAAAAACGTCACCATAATCCTGCAAGATAAACTCAAATCCATTCGGAAGCTATGGTTCAATGTTAGAAGTAGACATTAGTACACCCTTGAAAACAAAAAGAAGCATAGATTGTTCCAATTGTGTTGATTTCCTTATATCGTCTGCCTTGGCTAGAAGTAAAGTTCCTTTAGATTCCTTACCATTAGACGATTGGGACTTGTCTTTTGCTTCTTTCTTTCTTAGCTTTATTTGGACCTGGTCGTGGTGGACCTCTTGTAGTGATAGTGATGCAAGGATGATCTTCTTGTCTCTGTGGGTAAAGGAATGGCAATTAGTAAATCCATCATGGATAGCCTTCTTGTTATATTGCCACGGTATTCCTAATAATAAATCACACACTATCTCATCTTGGTAATTTCCCACATAAATAGGGACCATGACTTGTTCAGTAACCTTAAGCTCCCTATCTTCATTCAACCATTGCAAGAGATATGGTTTTGGATGCTCTCCAGTCTTTAACCCCAAGCTTCTCTACAAGAGATTCACTAGCCACATTGGCGCAGCTCCCACCATCTAGGATTAAACTTCATAACTTATCATAGACAATGCAACGAGTGTGGAAAAGATTTTCTCTTTGGTCATGCTCTTCCGGTTTGGTTTGGACCTTCAAGGACCTTCTTGTAACAAGTAACTCTCCACGGACTGGGTAATCAATACCATCTTCTTCTGAATCCTCGGCTTTCTCTTCTTTCCAAGAGTACCATTACCTTCTTGTTTGTGCATTCATTGGCGTAATGTCCAATACCATGACACTTGAAAGATTTGAGATCTCTGGACTTGACAGCCGGTGCTTTGCCAGTGTCATCCTTCTAATAAGTTTTGTTTCTTCCTTTGGTTTGAGAAAATTCTTGTCACTAGGCGTCTTGAAGTTGTTTCCATAAGTTCCTCTAGGAGTAGTCTTTCTTTTATGTTCAATGAGAATTGCCTTATGAAGTAGTTCAAAGATATCTTCATAGTCTTGCAGTTCTAACCTGTCTTGAATGTCACGGTTGAGACCAGCTTGGAAGCGAGCCATTGTTGCTTCAGGATCTTCCTCTATAGTGGATTTGATCATAAGGATCTCCATCTCCTGATAGTATTCTTCAACACTACAGCTTCCTTGACTTAGTCGCATGAGTTTCTCTTGTACTTCTCTGTTGTAGTGACTCGGAACAAACTTTTTTCATAATGGTCTTGAGTTCAAACCAAGAAGCAACTAAGGGTTCTCCTGTTCTGCGTCTAGTAGTCACCACCAGATCCCACCATTGGAGTGGATAACCGCTGAACTCAGTCACAGCCAGCCGGACCTTCTTAGTTTCAGAGAAGTTTTGGCATCAGGTTCATTCTTGCCACTGAAAGTTGGTATTCTTAGCTTGAGATTATCAGGACTATCATCTGGCTTATCTCTTGAAGCTCGACGAGTGTTGGTTCTGTTCTGAGAGCCTGCTCTTACGGATTTAATTCCATCAGTGTCTCGTCCAGAGGATGATTCAGGGTCGTCTGTTTCTCTAGTGTCAATCTGCTTGCCTCTCCTCTTGTTCCTAGTGTTTCTTCTTGCCTATGAGGTATTACCAAAGAAATCATCAGTACGTTCCCTATCAATTCGCAGATTATCAGTGATTTGTTTGATCAAAGCCTCCATCTGCAGTTTATTTAGATTCACGGTTGGAGTTTCCTCATGATCACTACTATCACCCGCCATGGTTGCCAGTGAAAAGACTCACAAAGAAAAGTTAGTACAAGTATGTAGCCGAAGCCTCACTCGGTGTTTCTCTCAAATTTTGTAGTGGAGTTTTCCTGTTAATCCAAGGTTCAACAGAGACCAAAGAATGAAATTTTCCAGAGTAAAATCCCCTACCTCAAAGAGAAGAAAGAGGTAGAAAGTTGAAAAATTTTTGGTTTCAAGAGGCTTTACCACCAGATACTGGTTTTCTCCTCAGCCTGGCTTGATTTCTCTTCAGCCTTAGTCAATTTTTCGACTATACACTTTTTCTTTTGATTTAACACCTGGTTGGCCCTCTTGCTGATTTAGAGATAGATAGAAAAGAGAAAATGATCCAGACAAAAGTTTAAACGGATCAAAGAAAGACTATGAAGATATCTTTGAACTACTTCACAAGGCAATTCTCATTGAGCAACAACGGAAAAAAAAAGACTACTCCTAGAGGAACTTATGGCAACAACTTCAAGACGCCCAATGACAAGACTTTTGTCAACCAAAGGAAGAAACAAAACGTTATAAGAAGGATGACAAAGGAAAAGCACCGGCTGTTAGGTCCAGAGATCTCAAATGCTTCAAGTGTCATGGTATTGGACATTATGCCAATGAATGCACAAACAAGAAGGTAATGATACTCATGGAAAGCGGTGAGATGGTGTCAGAAGAAGAGAAAGCTGAGGATTCAGAAGAAGATTTAAACGGATCAAAGGAGATGAACAGACAAAAGAAAAAAGGTTCCCCAAAAGAAGAAGAAATCGTAACAAACCCTAATTCAACAGCCCCTAATCTGATCTGATACCACGTAATGAACCCCTTGTTGTGTTTGATCCCTTTTTGAATGATCTAAGGGATAATCAGTCTGTTTCTTCTGATGGATTCGATGGAATGTTGGGTTTTCTTGCTTAAAACACACGGTGGATGATGGAGTGTGGAAGAAGGTTGTGATGGGGATGATAACTTCAGTGAGAGATCGATGAAGAGATCAATCACTTGTTCGATGAGCCTACGATTGTGGGAACCGAAATCCACCTACTGTCAATAAATCGTAAATAAGGAAACTTCGGGAAAACCCTAAGTTTCCAGAGGAACCGGCTATCTATAGAACCGCATAACGAAGATTAAGAAAACGACAAACCTAGATTTTAAAAGAGAATAAACGAAATTGAGAGCAAAGAGGTTCTTATTCTGAATCTGCGTAAGAACTGGTACAAAAAGAGTAGCCGAAAAGTCTAAGAACGAAAAACCCTAGTTGAGACACAGATCGCTAACAAAAAACGAAAATATTCCTAAATGCTAATTTTGATGGTGAGAGCTCTGAAAATCGTGTCCCAGCTTCTGCCCTATGCCTCCTGCTTATATACTCCTTCTTAGGCGGTTTTAGTCTTTCCATTTCACCTGAAACCGAATATATCGAGAAATTTTCCATTTCTGTCGATCCTTCTTTTTCTTCCGCGCAAATCTTCTATTTATCTTCAAACTTGCCTTTTGTCTTCTGTCTGCGAGTAAACCACCAAAACGTTATCGTATCTTCGAGTTTGATTTCGTTAATATCGCAAGATGGGTTTTTATCGTGTTTTAGGACCTTTCGGGCCGTTTTGCGATAAAAACCGTTTTACGAATTTCTACGAGACCGTTTCCTGATCCGATGCCGTTTTTACGATTTTCTCGACATTTTTTTATATTAAAAACGCATTTTTATGATCTTAACGAAAAATCTCGGATAAATCGTATAGTTTAGGCGATGTTCGGTGTCTTGCTTAACTGTTATCGTTTTATACGATTTCTTCGAGTTCTTTTTGAGAAAGCGGAGTGTTACGGTTTTTATCGTAGAATTCGAACGATAAGTCGGATCGAGACGAAACGAGAGACATTTCGGCCGTGGTTCAGAATGTGACCGCGTTGAAGGACGTAAGGTTCGAATCGGGGATGCGGGAGATCCGGGAAATCTCTAGTTCGCCAGCAGGCGAACTAGTCGGGGAGTTCCTAGTTCGCCGGCAGGCGAACAAGTTGGAAGCTTCTAGTTCGCCTGCTGGCGAACTAGCCGTGACTAGTTCGCGTTTCGTGGCGGTTTCGGTTTTCCGCAGTTTCGTAAAACGATCTTCGAGTTTTATAAAACAGCTTCTCGAGTTTTATAAAACGATCTTCGAGTTTTATAAAACGGTTTCTCGAGTTCTATAAAACGATCTTCGAGTTTTATAAAACGGCTTCTCGAGTTTTATAAAATGATCTTCGAGTTTTTTAAAACGATCTTCGAGTTTTATAAAACGATCTTCGAGTTTTATAAAACGGCTTCTCGAGTTTTATAAAACGATATTCGAGTTTTATAAAACGACTTCTCGAGTCTTATAAAACAATTTTCGAGTTTTAAAAACGGCTTCTCAAGTTTTATAAAACGATCTTCGAGTTTTATAAAACAATATTCAGTTTTATAAAACGGCTTCTCGAGTTTTATAAAACGATCTTCGAGTTTTAGAAAACGATCTTTGGGTTTTATAAAATGACTTTGAGTTTTATAAAACGACTTCTTGGGTTTTATAAAACTTTTCCTTTTGTATTTTTTCGAGGAATTTTGGCTATTGATTCTGTCATACCGATTTTGACCCCAACAGTTAGCCCCCCAGCTCGTGAGGATCGTGGGGTTCTCGCAGGTAAATTGAGCTCGTTTGGCGAGTTTGGTAGAATTAGGCGGAACTTTAATGGCCAAAAGTCCAAGGGTGAATAGTAAAATTCTTCCTTATAAGTATATGGAATGAGTTTCTCAAGTTATTCACTCATTTTACCATAACTTGCATAAGTCTTAAGAAGTTTTCTTTCTAGTCCTTCCTTTGGATCCCTTTTCTTTCGACTGTCCAACATGTCTTCCGAATGGAAAGTTTCAGATCATGCTCATGCATCTATCTTTGATCCGAGCGACCTTGATACCTCTGGCGATTGTCCTCTTCCCAGACCGATCTTTCAAACGTTCTTTCACGACCGAGGAGAAATTTTCGGAATACTGTTTAGCCGTGAAGGCTGCGAAGGTGCCGCCTTCGAGTTTTTGGGTTCCGAAGAAGGATAAACCTAGGAGGAGGGCAGTTGGTCCGAGTGCGAGCACTGCCGATTCCCTCAGAGATATGAGGAATCTCCGTGAAATCCCTGAGTCAGTCCAGTTTTGCCTTCCCGTCCCAGGCCAGGATGTCGAGAATCCGCCCCCGGGTTATTTTTTATGCTACGAAGCCTTTCTGATGAACTGTCAGCTATGGTTCCCTATTCCTCGAGCCATTGTCGAGTTCTTGGATAGGTTTGGTGTACCGTTCAGCCAAATACGTCCTGGCGGATTACAACAGCTTTTACTTAGCCCCTCGGCGGGATATGATGGTCATCGGTGGGCTTGCCTCGAATGAGCATGGTTGGATCGAGCGATTCTTCTATGTCAAAATCGACAGCGCATCTGTGGAAGAGGGATGTATTCCTTTGTTGAGGACCGCGTGGGCGACAACTGGTATTCTATCGACGTGATCTCCATATTCGTATATGTATGGATTTTAACTCTTTTCGCTTGTTTTGCAGTGCCTACCCTCCACAGGCCGCTACTCGAGGATTTCCCAGAGGTCATGAATCTTCTTCTTGGCGGCCCACTTCATTGGGGATACTTTTCTCCGAAAAGGGTTCGTCGCGCCGTTGTCTATTATTCATCTGGTTTTTCTCGTGACAGTCATACTGAGTTCGAGGCGGATGATGATGCGGAGGAGAGGGAGAGATCTAGATCTCCGCAGGACAGAGAAGTTCCGATCGGTTGCGGTCAAGCGTTCGACGACGATATCAATATCGAAGATCTTATTGACTTTTCGGCCTCCGAATTTGACCCGACCGAGGCGTCAAACCGAGGGCCGGCCGACACACCAGTTGCGAAGGCGTCGAAGCTTTTTAACAAGGTTTGTCTATTCTTTTTTCACTATGTATATATATCGTTTTTTTATAAAGGATGATTTTTCCGTTTTACAGAGTCTTCACGTTATAAGCGAAGCGGTGAGCGTGAACAGCGCGGAACTTCGCAGAGCCGAATCTAGGGCTGCAGCGGCGGAGGCAGAGGCTGTTCGTATCAGAGAAGAGATCGATGCCAGTTTCTCTCGCGCCCAGGATTTAGCCGTAAGGGAAGCTACTCGTGTGAGAGAGGAGTATGAAGCGGAATCTCGTCGAAGCTTAGAGCTTTCCGATGTGATGGTTCGCCGTGCTCGTAGAGCAAGAAAAAGAGAGGTTTCCGCGGAGTTCATGGCTCGCCGTGAGCGGTTCGTACCTCTTTATGCGGAATTTGAAGATGCGCAAAGGGAGTATGGCGATTTCCGCGAGTGCCGGGGCGTAGCCAGGAGTTTGCAACTTACCCAAAAACCGGACTATTCGTATGAGGTTGAGGTTGCGAAGCAGACAGCGCGTCTGGCTAAGAGAGAGAAGAAGAAGAACGAGTTCGTCAATTCCGGGAAGCGTATGTGGGATCAGTGGAGTCCCATTGTGGTGTCGCCGGATTCAGTCGAAGTTGGACCTGGGATATCGGATGTGGATGGTGAAGTCGATCAGTCTGCGTTCGATGACTTCAATGTGTGATGTTATTGGTTTTTCGATTTCGTCGTTGTTTTTCCGGGACTGGCTGTTGGTGGCTTTGAATCCCTGCCGTTGGACGGTGTGTATTCAAAGGTTTTCTAATAAGAAAATATTTTCTAAATATGAAATTCTTGTTTTCTTTTAGATGTAGAGGGAAGAATACGAGTTGTCATCTCATATCTAACTCTTTTGTGTAAATCGTCTGATTCGTTAACTCGGGAGGTTTCGATTTTCGCGAGTGTTTAGATGTGGGCGAAGAGACATGCCTTTAGGATCTCGATTCATGCCTTGAGACGTTAGCGACCAGTGTGCTCGGTTTAGGGCAAGACCTAGGTTTACTTTCGGATTGAGGCTATGCGATGACTAGTCGGCTTTCGTTTTGCCCGTTGCGATTTTAACCTAACTCCATACCGATTTAGAATCCGCGATAGGTTCTCGTCTTATACGATTCGTATGGTTGGAATCGAGCATCTCACCGGGAACAATTTCTAAGTTGCCCGGAAGTGCTGACCAAAAATTTGGATTTCTTTTATAGTGCGCTATTTTATCCTAGTCGGATGTATGCGGACCGATAGGTCGGTGCGTTTGTTTAGGACGACTAGCATGCTTGACGGGGCCAATCGCCGAGCATTTTTGTTTTGATAGTTGCAGACGGACTTGGGGAAATATTTTTCTTGAGAATTTATGCGACGTCTCGCTGGTTCTCTCCGAAAATATTTTGATATGCAAGTTTATAAAAACGATTAAATAGTTGTTACTGCGGAAGCGATTTTCCGGATGTTTGGATTTTTTTTGCGTTTTCGATAGAGCGGAGATATTCTAACTTTGTCTTTATTAAAAATTTCGAAAAATTTTCGATTACAAAGCGAAAATTTTTTTTAAAAGAATTTGGGAGTATACGAATACTCGTATACTCACCCACTCCCCCCCCCCTCCCCGTTTTGGAAGGGGGGATAGCTGAACTCGTCTTTAGGCGAGCTGCCTACGTATTCCTTTCGGAAATCAAGCCATCTCGTAGTTCTGATTTTTTGCGCGAGTGTGCTTACTCGGCTGTCGCAGACTCCTCGATCACTTTAGTCGCTGGATCGACGTCTTGGTCCGAGTTTGTCTCCTCCGGTTGGGTAGAAGCGATGGGTGCAGAAGCTTGTTGCTTCTCGGCCGTTGCTTGCTTTGGGTTGTCTTCTGCGGGCGGTGGCGTAACCTTTGCCCGTTTTGGTTTCACGATTGCTACCGCCAATTGCCTCAGCTTTTGTTCGGCCAGGAAGCAGGATCGTGATTGTCTTTGGCATCCCCAAATTGCTGCGACTCCCATAGGTGTTGGGAATTTGATGCCTAAGTGGTATGTTGACAGAACCGCCTTCATGGAATTTATCCAAGGAGTTCCCATGATCACGTTGTAGATATCTAGGAAATCGACTACCGCGAAGTTAACGATTTTCGTCACTTCTTTTGCGGCAACCGGTAGTCGGATTGATCCTAGGGTCATCGACGTCTCACCAGAGAAACTGGTCAACGGTTTTGGAATTGGCTCGACTTCCGAGAGGTCGATTCCCATGCGTGCTAGCGTGTTGCGGATGATCACGTTGACAGTACTTCCGGTATCGAGCAAGATTCGAGCAACTTCTAAATCGCTTATCACTAAGTCGATGACAAGAGGATCGGCGTGAGGTTGGTCGATTCCGCCGGTTTCAGCGTCGTCGAATGAGATCACCCCTTTCGGAGAGTCATCCGTCGGCACCTTCCAACTCGAGCCAGTTTCGGCTTTGCGTTGGTAGGATTTGATAGACGAGACGGTGTCGTTATGATATTGCGATTCATCGATAATCATGTTGATTTTTCGGCGATTAGCGTCGTTACCCTTCTCGTCTTGTCTTCGTCCGCGTTTTTCGCCCGACTGGTTTCCCTGAGGTGGGTTTCCGCTCGCGCGTTCCTGTCGTTCTTCGGAAGGCGATCCGAATCGTGGATGAGATCCTTGACACTGGATATCTCGGAAAGTTCCCCCGCGACCAATCTTGGGGCAAGTCTGGCGCCGAGAACTTTGCAGTTCACGGTGGAATGCCCACGGATTTGGTGGAGGTCGCAGAAAGAATTCTCATCATAATTCGAATTTCTCGTCCATGTGTTACCCGTGGTTCGCCCTTGCTCCGATCCGGAGTTGATGGCGTAGTTATGCGCCCCTTGGAGATCATGTCCCTCATGATGGATAAATTTGTCGTTACGAGAGTTCCTCTTTTTCTGCTTCTGCTCGGTCGCGTTATCCTTTGCAGACGTTTTCGTCGGCTTATGCTTTTCGGACAGGATTTTAGTCTCCTCCTCGATGGTTATGTAATCGGTAGCTTTGTGGAGCACGTCCTGGATCGTCCGCGGCTTTTCGAGAGTTATCCACTTTCGGGATTTTGATTTGTACCAAAGCGACTTTCTGAGTGCATCGATGGCGGCTTTGTCCCTAATTCCGCTAACCTTAGCCATGACGAGTTTGAACCTACTCATGAAATTGCGGAGGGACTCGTCCTCCTTTTGCACCAAGCTCAAGAGGTCGGCTTCGGAGGTTTCTGGGTTAATGAACATCGAGTATTGCTTCAGGAATTCCGAAGCCAGTCAACAGAAACTTCCGATCGAATTTCGCCTAAGTTTGGCGAACCATTCGAGCGCTGCTCCTTCTAGGTTTTCAACGAAGAGACGGCAGTAGCCTGCGTCTTTTTCGTAGTCCTTGAGTATGGCTCGACCCATGGTGATCTGGAACGCCTGTCGGTGCGCTTTGGGATCAGATGTCCCGTCGTAAGTTGGCACCTTCAATTTTCCGGGATCGGGCAGCTTGACCTCGGTGATGCGAGCCGTGAAGGGCGTTTTCCGAGATTCGTACAGTAGCCGATCGATTTCGGGTGCGGCGCTGGTAGCGTGATGAATCTGAGATTTCACTGCTTTTACCGCTGCGGCCGTTTTAGTGATGTATTCGCGGAGATCGCGAATCTCGGTCAGATTACCAGCAGTTTTCCGACCTTGTCGGCGTTTGCTGCGAGTAACCGGAGATTGCTCCTCGGCAGTTTTTGCGTATCGGGCGAAGTCGAGTTCCCCTTCGTCTCCAGTAAAAGAACGTTCGAGAGAAGACTCCGGTAGAGGACTTCGAGTTTTTCTTCTCCTAGGATGGACGTCAGCGTCTTCGTCTGAGGAATCGGCCTGGTCGCTTGTCTCCAGGTTAACCCTTTCAATGCCATCCCCCTCGGTCTCCTGTTCGTGAGTAGGAGGTTTCTCCGATTCGTTTAGCGTCGCGTCAGGGTTATCTTTTCCGGAATCCTTTTCCGGTAAGTTACACTGCTCGGTTCTGGGATGATCCGTAGGAGCGCCGAAATCTAGCCTCCTTCCGCGGATCTTAGTGGTTCCACGGGGGCGAATTGCTCGGGTTTTCGCGGTTAGGGTTTCAAACCGTTTCGCGAGCGAACCAATGAGCTTTTCCTGCTCTTCCGATTTTTTGTTAAACTCGGAAAGCAGCTTTTCGATGGTCTCGGCGTTAGTGTTTGTAGCGTTGGCCGCGGACGCATCTTGTGGTGGTGGTGTTTCAACGTTATCGAAGTCGTTGCGAGTTTGGTTGTCACCCGTCATCGTTTCTTCGTTGGACATGTTGCGGCTTCGGTGTAAGATAGATCCTACCCCCCCCCCTCCTTCTAGCGCCAAACTGTGGGAACCGAAATCCACCTACTGTCAATAAATCGTAAATAAGGAAACTTCGGGAAAACCCTAAGTTTCCAGAGGAACCGGCTATCTGCAGAACCGCACAACGAAGATTAAGAAAACGACAAAGTTAAAATTTAAAAGAGAATAAACGAAATTGAGAGCAAAGAGGTTCTTATTCCAAATGTGCGTAAGAACTGGTACAAAAGGAGTAGCCGAAAAGTCTAAGAACGAAAAACCCTAGTTGAGACGCAGCTCGCTTACAGAAAACGGAAATATTCCTAAATGCTAATTTTGATGGTGAGAGCTCTGAAAATCGTGTCCCAGCTTCTGCCCTATGCCTCCTGCTTATATACTCCTTCTTAGGCGGTTTTAGTCTTTCCATTTCGCCTGAAATCGAATATATCGGGAATTTTCCATTTCTGTCGATCCTTCTTTTTCTTCCGCGGAAATCTTCTATTTATCTTCAAACTTGCCTTTTGTCTTCTGTCTGCGAGTAAACCACCAAACGTTATCGTATCTTCGGGTTTGATTTCGTTAATATCGCAAGATGGGTTTTTATCGTGTTTTAGGACCTTTCGGGCCGTTTTGCGATAAAAACCGTTTGACGATTTTATACGAGACCGTTTCTTGATCCGATGTCGTTTTTACGATTTTCTCGACGTTTTTTTTTATTAAAAACGCATTTTTTATGATCTTAACAAAAAATCTTGGATAAATCGTATAGTTTAGGCGATGTTCGGTGTCTTGCTTAACCGTTACCGTTTTATACGATTTCTTCGAGTTCTTTTCGAGAAAGCGGAGTTTTACGGTTTTTATCGTAGAATTCGAACGATAAGTCGGATCGAGACGAAACGAGAGACATTTCGGCCGTGGTTCAGAATGTGACCGTATCGAAGGACGTAAGGTTCGAATCGGGGATGCGGGAGATCTGGGAGATCCGGGAAATCTCTAGTTCGCCGGCTGGCGAACTAGTCGGGGAGTTCCTAGTTCGCCTGCTGGCGAACTAAGCCAGCTTGGCTTAGTTCGCCAGCAGGCGAACTAGTTGGAAGCTTCTAGTTCGCCTGCTGGCGAACTAGTCGGGGACCGTCTTGTTCGCGTTTCGTGGCGGTTTTGGTTTTTTGAGGTTTCGTAAAACGATCTTCGAGTTTTATAAAACGGCTTCTCGAGTTTTATAAAACAATATTCGAGTTTTATAAAACGGCTTCTTGAGTTTTATAAACGATCTTCGAGTTTTATAAAACGGCTTCTTGAACTTTATAAAACGATCTTCGAGTTTTATAAAACGATCTTCGAGTTTTATAAAGCGGCTTCTCGAGTTTTATAAAACGGCTTCTCGAGTTTTATAAAACGATCTCCGAGTTTTATAAAACGATCTTCGAGTTTTATAAAACGATCTTCGAGTTTTATAAAACGATCTTCGAGTTTTATAAAACGGCTTCTCGAGTTTTATAAAATGATCTTTGAGTTTTATAAAACGATCTTCGAGTTTTATAAAACGATCTTCGAGTTTTATAAAACGACTTCTCGAGTCTTATAAAACAATTTTCGAGTTTTATAAAATGGCTTCTCGAGTTTTATAAAATGGCTTCTCGAGTTTTATAAAACGATCTTCGAGTTTTATAAAACGATCTTCGAGTTTTATAAAACGGCTTCTCGAGTTTTATAAAACGATCTTCGAGTTTTAGAAAACGATCTTTGGGTTTTATAAAATGACTTCGAGTTTTATAAAACGACTTCTTGGGTTTTATAAAACTATTCCTTTTGCATTTTTGCGGGGAATTTTGGCTATTGATTCCGTCGTACCGATTTTGACCCCAACAATGATCGAGCAGGTCACCTCTCAAACGTGATCACTAAGCAATATGCAGAGGATTTGACTCCAAGTCACTTGATGTTCAATGAAGAACAAAGGATTCACAGGTATTAGAGATTATTTGATAAAAAGAGTGAATGATCTTTTAGAAAACGAGAATGAGTTTATGTAGAAAAAGTAGACATGCTAAGAGGCTTATTGGGAACTAATCAATCTACATAGGACTTGTGTTTTACGAAAAAGATAGAGTAAAGCTAAGTAAGACCAAAGACCGAGTAGTTAAAGAGCTTGGCTTGACTTTGGTCTTGTTCCTTAATCAAAATCGGATCTTATTTAGAGTAAACCAATCTGGTTATTGTCTTCTCTATTCTTTTGGTTTTTGATCGAGTGATTGGACCCTTAGAGAAGCAGAATGGATCATAGGGTTGGCCTGAAAGAGGAGATCTTGATCCATCAAGGTTTTGGTCCAGCTCGCCATCAGTGATCAGCTCCTCCGGTTCTTCACCCATATCACTTAGCTGGTTCAGCTCATCTTGTTCCAATCCAGTAGCTGGTTCGAGCCCGGTTGCATTATATTTTTTTATTTACAATCACTTTCTATAAGTAAGTCTAATTAATAAATGATATTAATATATATATATATATTATACTTTTAATTTGGATATCTAATAAATTAAGCTTCACACTTACATGGTTTTATGATTATTTGTATATTTTTGTAATAAAAATTTTAAAATATTGATAACATCATTTTTAATGTGAGAGATTTAATATTTACACTAATTTATCATCATTTAAAAAAATTAAATTCAAAGTTTTTCATTAAATTATTAAGTTCTAAATACTTGTTTAATGCAATTTTGGAATTAAATATTAATGTATTTTTAAATGGTATTTAATTTAATTTAAACATCACTAATATATATATATATATATATATCTAATTTAAATATCTGTTAAATGATATTTCTTACTCATTAATTATATAAATTTTTGTATCGTGCTATAACAAAAAAAACTATTAATCAAAAATATTATATGTTAAATTTTAAATTATTAATTAATTTATAGTCGTTTTTAAAAATTGGAAATATAGCAGATATAGAAAATCTAATTTTTTTGTTATATAGTTAATGTTATTGTTTAATTTATTTCACAATATAAATTTACCAAAAAGAGTAGAGGCTATACAATTTTTTATCAAATCTTTCATATTTAAAACATTAATTGTCATATATATGTTGGGGTCAAAATCGGTCATGACGGAATCAATGGCTTAAAATCCCGAAAAAAGTGTACAAGAACCTGTATACTTTCTACGGAGATACGAAGTTATGGAAAACTCATATCAAAGTATGAAAGAATCAAAAAAGACCTCCTTGTTTGTTGGGGTCAAAAACCGTAACCTTGAAATAAACGTCTACAATTACTTCTCCTTATATTCTCCGAAAGGATCTCGAGTCGAGAAAACGAGAAAAGATCAAAACTGAAAATCCCATTCTAGCTCGCCAACAGGCGAGCTGGCCCTGCCCGACCAGCTCGCCTGTTGGCGAGCTGAACTGCCTTGTCCAGCTTGCCAACAGGCGAGCTGGCCCTGCCTGACCAGCTCGCATGTTGGCGAGCTGAACAGGCTTGGCCATCTCGCCAACAGGCGAGCTGGCCCTGCTCGACCAGCTCGCCTGTTGGCGAGCTGAACCAAACCATCCATGCTCCTCGATTCGATCGTACTCTGAACTTTTATCGGAACATCTCTCGTTTCGTCTCGATTCGTCTTACCGTTGGAGGTTTACGATTAAAACCACAAAAGGCTTGTTTTCTCGTAAAAACTCGAGTAAATCGTATAAAATGGCAACAGTTAAACGAAACACCAAACATTGCCAAAGTATACGATTAACTCGACATATTTTATAAAAAAAAACCGCTAAAGATTTGTTTTCTCGTAAAACATCGAGTAAATCGTATAAAACGGCAACGGTTAAACAAAACACCACACATTGCCAAACTATACGATTAACTCGAGATGTTTTATGAAATATCATCGTATCAGGAAACGATCTCATCTAAAGTCGTAAAACAGCTAAATCAAAAAACGGCTCGGAAAGTCCTAAAACGCGATAAAGGCACAGTTACAACTTCAGACAAGATCCAGCCCAAAAATATGATGACGGTTTACCCATTACTCGCAGGAATGGATAAATGTCAAGTTTGAAGACAAAATAGAATTTTTCCAAAGAAGAATGGAAAGATCGAGATAAATGGAAGAAATCCGAGAAAGCACGTATCAAGGTGGAAAAGGAAAGATCAACCGCTTAGAGAATGAGTATATAAGAATAATTTCAAAGTCAAGAGGGGAAAACTTTTACAACTTTTCTAGACTTAGAATTCTCTGCACTTAGAAACTTAGACTTTATTCTCGACAAGTTCGGTTTCTATGACTGACGCTCAGGCAGTTCGATCTCTTGTCCAGCTCTATCAATTGAAATACATTCGACTTGATCCTCGAAAGGGTACGTAGGCAGCCTATCATAAGGTTCAGTCCAAAATCAATTAAAACATGTTTCCTTATCTTTTTCGTCTTTTGTTATCGAGCTGCGATTCAACTAGATTTAGGGTTTTATGTTCTAGGTAACTCTCTGACGGCCCTGCGGCCAAAGCCTTTATGATCTCTTGTAATGATCACAACACTCTTACGAGAATTCGAAAAAAGATCTATTTTCTTTATAAATTTAATTTATCATGTTTTTCCTATTTTCTGCATTTATTTGGTTACTTGTCGTTGGCTCTCTCAGAGATCCGGGTCCTATGGAAAATTAGGGTTTTCCTAAGTTTCCTTATTTTACGTAAATCGACAGTGCGAAATTCGGTTCCCACAGTTTGGCGCTAGAAGGAGGGGGGGGGGTTCGGATTACTCTAACTCATAGCCGCAAAACGCTTGATCCAAACGAAGTCTAGATATATGAAAGACAAAGTCTCAGCTCACAAAAACAATGGTAAAACAACTCCAGCAGCGACTACTCATTTAGCCAACGCTCATTCAAACACCGTAGTACTAAAAAAAATCGAAAACCTAATCGCGACTTTTCGCCATAGGAGGAACAACAAAACAAGCTCGCGATTTTCTCTCTGAACACAAACGGCAACGATAAAATCTATCAAACCCCGTAATGTTTCTCTTATTTCCGAGTTGGACAGATCTCATTGCGTATGGGTTGATCAAAATACGTTTTCCGAGAACTTTTCGGAAAACTTACTCTCCCAGAAATTGCGTCAAAACCTTAGGCAACTCGCGGAAAAACCCTATGTTACTCGCGGAATAAACCCTAGGTTACTAGCAGAAAAACCCTAGGTTACTCGCGGAATAAACACTAGGCTACTGGCGGAAAAATCCTAGGTTACCCGCAGGAAAAACAATAGGCTTCTCGTGGAGTTGGACTTACCGTCCAGCTCGCCAACAGGCGAGCTAGACCGTCCAAACCAGCTCGCCAGTTGGCGACCTGGCCGTGCCAAACCAGATCGCCGTCTTGACAAGCTGATCGGCCTTTCACCTCGCCCTCGAGGCACTGACTTTGCCCCAAGGGTCCTTACCATCCAGCTCGCCTGTTGACGAGCTGGCCGAGCTGGACCGTTCAAACCAGCTCGACAATTGGCGAGCTGATCGTGCCAAACCAGCTTGCCGTCTTGGCAAGCTAATCGGCCTTTCACCTCGCCCTCGAGGCACTGACTATGCCCAGAATATCCTTACCATCCAGCTCGCCTGTTGGAGAGCTAGCTGAGCTCAAGCAGCTCGCCAACAGGGGAGCTGGACTGTTCAAACAAGCTCGCCAGTAAGCGAGCTGATCATGCCAAACCAGCTCGCCATCTTGGCGAGCTGATAGTCCTTTCACCTCGCCCTCGAGGCACTGACTTTTACCCGAGGGTCCTTACCATCCAGCTCGCCTGTTGGCAAGCTAGCCGAGCTCAACCAGCTCGCCAATAGGCGAGCTGGACCGTTCAAACCAGATCGTCAGTTGGCGAGCTGCCCGTGGAAAAACTGCTCACCGTCTTGGCCAGTTGATCGGCCTTTCACCTCGCCCTCGAGACACTGACTTTATCCCAAGGGTCCTTACCATCCAGCTCGCCGTCTTGGCAAGCTGATCGGCTTTCTCCTCGCCTTTGAGTTACTGACTTTGCCCCGAGAGTCCGCACCATCTAACCGCCACCATGGTGATTTAGCCAAGCCTGATCGTACTCCAAACAATAATCGCACATCTTTTCGTTTTGTCGCAATCCGAGTTTCCATTGAGATTTTACGACGGAAACAAGTCAGCTCGACGAATCGGGACTGTACTCACCAACTCGCCAGTGGGCGAGTTGGACAATCTCAGCAGATCGAAACGTTTCTATCTTGAATCTCAATCGAAACGCTTTTCGTTTCGTCCCAATCGGAATAACCGTTGGAACTTTACAATATAAAAACACGCAAAGACTTGCTTTCTCGTAGAAGTTCGAATTGATCATCTCAAACGGCAACGGTTCACACAACTCCAAAGTTGCCTAAACTATACGAGAGATTTGAACTCTCTAAACACAATCCGTTTTTACGAATTTCTGCCACCTTAAGTCGAAAACATCTAATCATAAACGTGTGATGGCTTTTTTCAACAATATACGGAGCACACCTAGTCAGTGGAGTAAAACCAGCAGTACGAAGAAACAAGAACATAAACTATGATGTTGAAGTCCCTTCCTCACTCTGATATTCCTGTTGGTATTTTGTCGAAGACCAATTCATACGAGAATAAGTTAAAAGACGAAGAACGAAGAACGATAAAGAGGCAGTCCCAAATCATCGATGAAACTAAGGTATGTCTGATTCGAAAAAAAATTTAGACTTCTAATTTCTCATAGGCAAGGAATGAAAATATCATCTAAACTGCCGTAAAACCTAGGGAACTTAGAATTTAGGGGGATAGTCTAGCATGCTAAGTCGTAGGAAAATTCTTGCCTATCTCGATCTATTGTTCCCTAACTGTTCAGGCATAACTCGCAAACCGATCCAAACAATCGTAAAACCGATAAACGATCGCCATGCATTCGAGCGTACTCATCTCATTTTCTTAAGAAAGAAGGAACTAGAGACACTGACGTCGTCCAAAAACTGACTCGTTCCTAGAATTTTTTGTAAAACAGACATATTTCAAGTCATCATTAATCCACCATGGTCTTTAATCGACCCAGATTGTAGATCATCCTTATCCTTCAAAATAAATTTATCTGTTTTCTTTCTTCTAAAAAAGGAGTAAAAAGGAGGGAGTAGGTGCAAATACTATACTCGTATACTCCCATATTTCAAAAAAACACTTTCTTTAAAGCAAACTCTCGCAAAAATAGGCGGAAAAATATTTAGAAAATGAGATGCCTCGTCAAAATCAACCCAAAAGCAAACGACAATCTAAGATCCGTCTAAACGCTAAAGATTGATCTAAATCGTATGGGAAATAATCTCGAGGACTATACAGCATCTCTCATCACAATCTTGCATTTAGAAACCCTCTGCCAAACTTCAGAGTGAAACTCGATGATTTGCCGAAGTCATAAAGATCTTTTCCAACTTGATAAAACAAGTTCCGTATAAGTGTCAAAAAATTATACGAGAAATCCTTAGGCAGCAAAGCATTGCTCTCATTTTCCATCGAGCCAAGTGAGTCACATAATAATATCAAGAACATTTGTGGCAAATGAAAAATCGAGAACACAAGAAGCAGCAATAGGGAACATGTCCTTCCTGCTCGCTGACTGATCTTATTGCTGGTCAAGTGATCCTATCCCGCTGAAGAAACCTTCTGAAAAGTTTCGCGACTAGATCTCGGTGAAATAACCTTTCATAAAACTCCGTGAGTGACTCCAAGAAACTATCACGGAAGAATCAAAAACAAAGCGGAAAGGTTTCTCAAAAAATCACGAAAGCATCGTTACTTTGACATCTCCATATTTACTAAATTCGTCGACCGTTACTTATGTAAAAAATCCTTCGTATAGTCGAAGACCTTGACATACGAAGTAACTTTCGAAAGTAAACGTAACACGTTTTTCGAAAAGTACTTCCCATATAGCAAAATCATATGATCCGACACTGGACGGCCAATCTAAACTTTGTTTCCTCGCACCATGTCTGAAAGATCTCATTCTTTAGCCTTGCGGTTCACGGCACGGGCTCTGAATCGAGCTTCTTAGGCTCTGTCTCCCTCGGGTAAAAAAGAAACAACTTCCATACAAACAAAGGAAAGATTATACGAAACTTTCATCGTATAAATCAAACCTAATGTTGGGGTCAAAATCGGTACGACTGAATCAATAGCCAAAACTTTCCGTAAAAAAATACTAAATACGTTTTCTAAAACTCGAGAAGTCGTTTTATAAAACTTGAGAAATCGTTTTATAAAACTCGAGAAGTCGTTTTATAAAACTCGAGAAGTCGTAATATAAAACTTTAGAAGTCACTTAACTTTAATAAGTTTCTAAACAAAGGAAATCCGCGGAAAACTTGGAAATCGTTATCTCGGAAAAAAGAAACAAACGCCGATTACACGATCGTCCAAGTTAAGCACAAACCCGCGAAAAACTGCATCCTCCGTAAACCCCGAACTGGTTTGGCCAAACTAGCTCGCCATACGGCGAGCTATCTCGACCAGAGCTAGCTCACAGTACGGCGAGCTATCTCAACCAGACTAGCTCGCCATACGGCGAGCTGAACCGATCTGGTTCGGCTCGTCGTCCGTCGAGCTGATTATCCCAAGCCTCGATCTCCCACATCCTCGTTTCAAGGCATACGTCCTTCGTTACGATCATGGTCCGAACCACGGTCAAAATGTCTCCTGTTTCGCCTCGATCCGTCCTATCGTTTGAGTTTTACGATAAAAACCGTAAAGTCTTGTTTTCTCGAAAGAACTCAAGGAAATCGTATAAAACGGCAACGGTTAAATGAAACACCGAACATTGCCTAAAAACTATACGATTTACTCGAGATTTTTCATGAGAAATCGTAAAAAACGCGTTTTTAATAAAACTTCGAGTGAATCGTAGAAAACGGCAACGATTAAACGGAACATAGGACATTGCCAAACTTTACGATTAGCTCGAGAAACTTACTTAAAAACAGCATCGTATCAGGAAACGAGGTCGTCTAAAGTCGTAAAACGGTTTTATCGCTAAACGGCTCGGAAAATCCTAAAACATGATAAAATCCCACTCGCGACTTTAAACGAAGTTCAACCCGAGGATACGACAACGTTTTGACGATTTACTTGCAGAAAGAAGATAAATGTCAAGTTTGAAGATAAATAGAAGATTTCCGTGGGAAAAAAGGAAAGATAGAAATAAATGAAAGATTCCTGATAAACTCGAATCTGGGAGAAATGGAAGGACCAATCCGCGGAATGAGGCTCGACTTCGCAACTCCTATGGATCGCCCCAGAACCCAGCAAGGAAATCAGACGGAGAAAGACTCCGAAAAAGATAACCCTGACACGACGCTAAACGAATCGGAAAAATCTGGTGGGAACCGAAATTCTCCAACTGTCAAGAAATCGTAAATAAGGGAAATTTGAGTAAACTCTAAGTTCCAAGAGGACCCGGATATCTGCGGAACCGCACAAGAAAAATTAAGAAAATGATGAATGCGAAATAAAAGTGTGAATAAGCGAGATTTAGAGCAAGAAGGATCTTATTCCGCATTTGCGTAAGAACGGTTACAACGGGAGTACCCTTAGCTGCTTGAGCCGACGGCGAGATTCCTAACCCTAGCAATCTAAGACTAAAACCCTAGTTGAGACGCAGCTCGATAACAAAAACGGAAATATTCCTAAGTGCTACGTTTGGTGGTGAAAGCTCTGAAAACTCGTCCTTTGCTTCTGCCCTATGCCTCTGGCTTATATACTCCCTTCCAAAGGCGGTTTGGTCCTTCCATTTCGCCCAGATTCGAGTTTATCGAGAATCTTACTTTTATGTTTATCTTTCTTTTTTTCCTGCGGAAATCTTCTATTTATCTTCAAACTTGACATTTATCTTCAAACATGACATTTATCTTCCTTCTGCAGTTAAATCGTCAAAACGTTATCGTATCTTCGGGTTAGATTTCTTTAAAATCGCGAGATGGACTTTTATCACGTTTTTAGGATCTTCTGAGCCGTTTTGCGATAAATCCGTGTTACGACTTTATACGAGATCGTTTCCTGATTCGATGCCATGTTTAATAAATTTCTCGAGTTAATCGTAAAGTTTAGCTACGTTCTCTTTTTTTGGTTAATCGTTGCCGTTTTTACGATTCACTCGAAGTTTTTTATTAAAAACACGCTTTTTACGATTTTTACGAAAAATATCGAATAAATCGTATAGTTTAGGCAATGTTAGGTGTTTCGTTTAACCGTTGCCGTTTTATACGATTTCCTCGAGTTCTTTTCGAGAAAACAAAGTTTTACGGTTTTTATCATAACACTTGAACGATAGGACGAATCGAGACGAAACGGGAGACATTTCGACCGTGGTTCGGAATATGATCGTGTCGAAGAACATATGCCTTGAATCGAGGACGTGGGAGATCGAGGCTCGGGATGATCGGCTAAGAGCACGGCGATCTAGTTAGAGGCCGCTTAGCTCGCCGTACAGAGAGCTAGTCGTGATGTGACTAGCTCACAGCACGGCGAGCTAGTTCGAGGCCACTTAGCTCGCCGTACGGCGAGCTAGTTCGGCCAAACCAGCTCGCGGTTTACGGCGGATGCGGTTTTTTGCAGTTTTGTGCTTAACTCGGACGATCGTGTAATCGATGCTTGTTTCGTTCTTCCGAGAAAACGATTACCAAGTTAATCTGTGGTTTCCTTTGTTTTGAAACTTCTTTTATAAAACGTCTTCTCGAGTTTTA
>CAKOAT010158488.1:167770-247290 GCA_932364175.1 Eruca vesicaria subsp. sativa | reverse complement strand
TTATAAAACAATTTCTCGAGTTTTATAAAACGATTTCTTGAGTTATTATAAAAGGATTTCTCGAGCTTTATAAAATGTATTTTTTATCTTTTTGCGGAACTTTTTGGCTATTGATTCTGTCGTACCGATTTTGACCTCAACAATTAGCCCCCCAGCTCGTAAGAATCGTGGAGTTCTTGCGAGCGAATTGAACTTGTTCGGCAAGTTTGCTAGAATTAGGCGGAACTTTAATGGCCAAAAGTCCAAAAGTGAATAGTAAAATTTTTCTTTATAAGTATATGGAGTAAATTTTTGGGTTCTTTACTCATTCTCCATAACTTCTCTAAGAAGTTTTCTCTATACTTCCTTTGAATTTCTTTCTCTCATAGTCGCCAAACATGTTTCCAAAAGGAAGAACTCGTTCCTCAACCAGTTCCGACTGTCGTAGCTCCGAGGGAACAAGCTCACAACCTCGAGTTACGGCTCCGAAAGAGGAGTCCTTGTTTCCATCGATCGATCCAAGAGACCACGGGGCGTATTGGGCAATAGGGGACGATTCGTGGTCTGCTAGACTTAGGACCTGGGTTCCAGCTTCGTTTTATGCCAATCGAGCTCCCGGGATACCTGAGTTCAGCTCCTCTTAATGATCTTGAATCCATGCGGGAGTTTTGCCGAGTCCCAGAAGCAGTCGAGTTTCGCCTCCCGCTTGCCGGAGAGAGTGATAAAGCTGCGCCCGATGACTTTTTTACTTGCTACAACGTGTTTTTGTGGCAATGTCATCTGTGGTTTCCGATCCCGGAGATCATCGTTCGATATCTTCATAGGCTGGGATTATCGATCAGCCAGTTGAATCCGCGAGGCTTACAACAACTCGTCGGTCTCTTGACGCTGAGCTACGAGCGGGAAGTGACCCTTAGCGTCCTTAGCGTTGATTATCTCGAGGGTTTAGTTAGACCTGAAGAGACGATGCAAATGATCAATTTATGCCCCCGTGAAAAAATTGTTACTGGTTGCTCGTCGATCTATCCTTCTTGGTAGAAAATTTTCTTCTATGTTCGTATCGACAGCGCGTCAGTCAAGGAGGACTGCATCCCCTTCTTCGTGACCACGTGGGGTCGAAAAGGTATGTGATTCGAGTGCATAAGAATTCCCCACCCCCCTTTTTTTTTACTATTCGCTTTTGTTTTCCGCAGAGACCAACCCTTTACCTCCGTATCCGGCGGATCTTCCGATTATTACTGCCTCGCTTCAACGCGGGAAAGTTGGCTGGGGCAGTTTCTCTCCGCAGTGTGTTCGCCGTGCGGTTTCTCTCTTCCGATCTCGACTTTTTGTGGATTCTCCGATTTGAAGAGGATCCTTTCATAGGAGAATTCGTCTCGTACGTGCCTTCGATGAGGAGGGACAAGTCGAGGTCTCGGAAAGATAAACACTTAGTCGTTGAAGATGATGCATCCTACCGTACTGCCTCTCCCGAAAATATTCTCAAGGACTTCCTTGATAGTCAGGCGGAAGAAGGCGTTTGGACGAATGCGGACGGATCGTCGACCTCTAATTTTCCGGATGGCAATCCTGATTATGTTCCGGAGTTTGCTAGAGGGTCTGAGCAAGCTATCGAGGTTTGTGTTTGTTTTTTTTTTCAGCGATTTTATTATCGGACGGTTTCGTTTATCCTCCTTTTTTTTTGGCAGGGCCTTCTTGCCATGAGCCGGGCCATAGATAACCGTAGTGCCAAAGCTCGTCTTGCCGAGTTTCGAGCAGATATGGCGGAAAAAGAAGTTGCTCGCCTCGGGCGGAGATTGAGGCCAACCAAGCCCAAGAAATGGTTGAGAGGGAGATAGCTCGCGTGAGGGGCGAGTGTGCGGCTAACTCTCGCCGTGCCAAGGAGCTTTCCGACCAGAGAGTTCGTCGTGCCCGCCGTGCAGGAAAAAGGGAGATTGCTGAGAAGATGAAGACCCGTCGTGAAAAGTTTGCGAGCAGCTACTCGAATGCCGAGGTTGCTCAACGGGCGAACGGTGAGTATCGCGAGTGTTGCAGTGTCGTTCATGGGTTGTCTCTTACTCAGAACGAAGGTTACTCGTATACCGAGGAATATTCCGCGCAAATGAAGCGCATGGATCAGAGGAGAGACATGCAACCTGAACTTTTTGATCTTAGGGCGCGCATGTGGGATCAGTGGAACCATATTGTCGTGTCGCCAGATTCAATTGAAATCGGGCCTAGGATTCCGGACGCGAGTGGCGAAGTCGATCAGCCATAGATCGATACTAGCGATGGCCAAGGCTCGGCGTCCGTGTTTGATGATTTCGATGTGTGATATTATTTCTTTATGATTTTGTTGTTGTTTTTCTGGGACTGGCCGTTGGTGGCTTTGAACATTCTTTTATAAAACGGCTTCTCGAGTTTTATAAAACGGCTTCTCGAGTTTTATAAAACGTTTCTCGAGTTTTATAAAACGATTTCTCGAGTTTTATAAAACAATTTATTGAGTTATTATAAAACGATTTCTCGAGTTTTATAAAATGTATTTTTTATCTTTTTGCGGAAAGTTTTGGCTATTGATTCGGACCCCAACAAATCTATTACTCGCGAACAGGAGACCGAGGGAGACGGCGTCGAAAGGGTCAACCTAGATACAAGCGACCAAGCCGACTCATCAGACGAGGACGCGGACGTCCATCCTAGGAGAAGGAAAACTCGCAACCCTCTTCCGGAGTCTTCTCCCGAGCGTTCTCTTACTGGAGACGAGGAGGAGCTCTATTTTGCGCAACGCGCAAAAACGGCCAAGGAACGATCTCCGGTTACTCGCAACAAACGCCGACGAGGTCGGAAAACTGCTGGCAAACTAACAGAGATTCGCGATCTCCGCGAGTACATTAGCAAAACGGCCGCAGCGGTAAAAACGGTGAAATCGTATATTCACCATGCTACCAGCACCGCACCCGAAATCGATCGGCTACTATACGAATCTCGTAAAACGCCTTTTACTGCTCTTATCACCGAGGTCAAGCTACCCGATCCAGGCAAGCTCAAGGTGCCGACTTACGACGGGACGGCTGATCCCAAAGCGCACTTGCAGACTTTCCAGATTACCATGGGACGAGCAAAGCTCAAGGATCACAAAAAATATGCAGGCTACTGCCGTCTTTTCGTCGAAAAACTAGAAGGAGCAGCTCTCGAATGGTTCGCCCAACTCAGGCGAAACTCAATCGGGAGTTTTTGCCAGCTTGCTTCCGAAATCCTGAAGCAGTACTCGATGTTTATAAATCGGGAAACCTCCGATGCTGGTATCTGGAGATTTTCGCAGAAGGAAGATGAATCCCTTCGCAACTTCATGAGCAGGTTCAAACTCGTCGTGGCTAGGGTTAGGCGGAATAAGCGAAAAAGCCGCCGTTGACGAGCTCAGAAAATTGCTCTGGTTCAAGTCGAAGTTTCGAAAGTGGATAACTCTCGAAAAACCGCTGACGATCCAGGACGGGCTCCACAAAGCTACCGATTACATAACCATCGAAGAGGAGACTAAAATCCTGTCCGAAAAGCATAAGCCGACGAAAGCATCCGCAAAGGATATCGCGTCTGAGCAAAAGATGAAAAAGAAAAACTCTCGTAATGACAAATTCGTCCATCCCGAGGGGCAGGATCTCCAAGGGGCACACAACTACGCCGTTAACTCCGGATCGGAACAAGGGCGAACTACGGGGAACACGTGGTCAAAGAATCCGAAAAATATACGTAATTTATGTATGTTAATCCATTTAACGGTGAATAATTTTTGTTTTTGTGTTATATTGTGTAACTTTGTAATCTTATTCTTTGGGGTTTTATTCAACATTATTAATATATTATATTTTTTTTTTACTTTTTTCAACATTATTAATATATAACGTTTTTTTGTCTTTATACATACTAATATATTTTCGAGTAAGTAAAATAAATTCCTAATTTGAAATAATCAACAAGAAAATCTCCTTTATAATATGTTTTTAATAAAATTATATAAGTTGCATACAAACCATTTTTAGATTTTATAAAAAACATATTTATTTAGGCTAATTGATATTTCCATTTTGTGTTTAAAATCTAGCTTTAACATATATCATTTTAGTATATTTCAAAATTTATATATATATATATATATATATTATTTTGCTTAACTAATTTAGCCATATTGTTTTGATAAATTTTATTTACTGTAGCATTTATGGTATTATTTTATTAATTTTTATCTATATAAAAATATTTTGGATATTATGGTATTAAGTTTTCTGATTTGTTTTATTAAATTAATATTTCAAAATACTACACTACTTTTGTTTTTAAAAAGTATTTGTTTTTCATGTTCCCTTTTAAAAAAAATACACTTATTATCTATAATTTTATCTTTTATAATTTGGATTTTTTTTTCAGTTTGAGTTTAGAATACTTAATTTCAAAATTGTATATTTGGTCAAGAAATATTTTGAAAAGTACTAAATATATTTTATCTTGAAAGATTATATGACTTTGATTTTTTTGTTACTAAATTAATGCATTATTTTATACAATTTTGGTTATATTTTATATATTTTCTCAATTTTTTATTTTATAATTAAAAATAAATTTGTAGTTAATAAGATTTTTCATTAATAATTTTTGAATTATTAAAATTTTTCTGACAAACTACGTTTTAAATAATAAATGAACTAAAAGTTTGTCATATACTAATAAATTTTGTATATACTTATTTTTAGATAATATATAGGTTTGAGTTTTAAGTTAAGTAAAAATAAGATATAGTTGTAGATATAAAAACTTAACGTTTGGTACCATTTTTGTACAAAAATATACATAGTTTATGTATGTTAATCCTTTTAACGATGAATAATTTTTTGTTTATTCAAGTGAAATGAATTGAAAATAAAAAGTTAATTTACCAAATTTATATTTTTTCCTTTAACTAATTTTGTACTTCTGTTTTAATGTAATACTAGCTTTTGATCCGCGCGTCCGCGTGGATGTATGTTCTATATAACTATATGTTTGTGTTAGTTGTAAAAAAAATTAATATTTTATATTTCATACGTTATTGAATTTTAATGTGGGTGTATCTAGTTCATTTTGTTTTATGTTTTTTTTTTAACTATCAGATTGTATTTTTTTAGATTGTATTTTTTATTTGGTAAACTAAACAATTAATTGTAAAATATTATAGTATCTTGTTTAAATTGTGTGTTTTATTAAACTATATTATAAATTTTGTAATTGATATTATTATTTTAAATTAGATTTTATAGATATTTTAAAAAAAAAATTATTTAGACAGTAAAAATAAAAAAATAGACATTTACAAAATAATAAAATCTCTAGTAATTTATTAACAAAAGCCTTTTTGTTAAATTGAGGTAGGTAATTTGATTTTAGGCAATTTGGTTTTGATTTAAAATTAGTGGATTTTAAATCTTCATTAAACCCATCTGAAATTAAATGTTTTAACTCCAATGGCATAAGTTTGTAATTTTTGTGGAAAACTAAGGGATATTTTCTATTTGTACTTCCCTTTTAATAGTATAGATACGCTATAATATGAAATTTATAAAATATGATAGAATTTTTATTCTTATAGTAAATTTTACTTATTATTAATGTATAATTTTATTATATTATTAATTACGAAATTAATTATTGTGTTCTTTTCTAAAAATATATATTTGAACGTTTAGTATGATTTTGTTAGATTTTTTCTCAACTGATTTTCTTATAACTAAAAATAAAATTTAAATCTACTTTTCAGCATATTTGGTAAATATTTTATTGATTAATGTAAATAATCAAATATGTCATATTAAGTATTTTATAGTATTTAAGTGAAACAAATTAAAAATAAAAAAGTTAATTTACCAAATTTATCTAATTTTATTTAATTTATAGAGTAATTCTGTTTTAATATAATATAGACTATAATATGGAAATTATAAAAATATGATGAATTTTTATTTCAGTTTTTAATAAAATTTTAATTAATATATAATAGTATCATATTATTAATTACGAAATTAATATTGTGTTATATTATTAAAAACATATTTTAATTTTTTGTAAGATTTTATTAGATTTTTGGGAAATTGTAACAAATACCACTTTACTAATACACTTTTTCATTTATGCATTAACCAACTTTATCCTTAAAATTTTAATAAACAAAATACAAATATACCCCTAAGTAATAAAACCTAAAATTGTTGTCTTATTCCCTTTTTTTTTTTGGACGACATGTTGTCTTCTTCCCCTACTTCCAAAATCTGACGAGATTCGACGACTATGACGAGTTTTCCGGCGAGCTTTGAAGATGATGACGAGTTCTCCGGTGGAATCTGACGATGCTGATGAGTTCTCCGGCGAAGCACGAACGAGACGATCTCGCTCGGACAATGGTACTTTGTATCTCGCTGAAACACATGGAAGTTCACCGTGGAAACCTATTGAGTTTCCAATCTTTGCCAACAGTACTATTCATATTCCCATCAATGATGCTCATTAGGTATCTCTTCAGATCTTATCTCTTTGCCTAAAACATGTTTGATTTTGGTTGCAGATCTTATCAGGTGATGAGAAAAGATCTTTATACGACAGATATGGTGAGGCAGGAGTCAAAGGCCCCGGAATGGGAGGCATGGGGGTATATAAAACACATTTCTTCTTTAGACACTCTGATGCTGGGATTGCTGACTTGGTCTTCTCTTACTTAACTTTTTTTAGGATTATAGTAATCCGTTTGATCTGTTCGAGTCACTCTTCGAAAGAATGGGTGGGATGGGAGGTGGAATGGGTAGTAGAGGTGCAAGGAGCAGAGCAATCGACGGTGAGGATGAGTACTACTCAGTAATCTTGGATTTCAAAGAAGCTGTTTTCGGTATCGAGAAAGAGATAGAGGTATCTCGGCTAGAGAGCTGCGTGACTTGCAACGGCTCAGGCGCAAAAGCTGGAACCAAACCAACCAAATGCAAAACATCAACTTTAATTTGGGTTCGTGAGAGGCAGATGGGTTCGTGAGAGGCAGATTTCAACTTTCATTAGCCAATTAACATCAACTTTAATTTGGGTTTTGGCTCCTTTACAATTTTTGTTCCCTCTTTTCCCATGGAAGCTTCTCAGCTTCTACATCTAAGACCGAGATACGGTCGTTGCTTGTCTGCTGCATAGGTCGTAACTGCATTACGTCAACGATTGATGGCAAAACTCAAATTGGTAGGTGAATTTTTGTACTTCTCTCTCTGAATCATATTTGCAAACAGTTTGGTATGCGTCTTATATGTCTCCTCCTTCCTTTGCAGAATTTTTTTTTCCGAGCTGTTAGGTTTACAGAAGAAGAAATGGAGATGGTTCTGGAGAGAACCCAGATGTAAAGTCGACGCCTTCGATAAAATCAGTGCTCGTGTTGTTTCTCTTGAGTCTCCGAAACTTGATGTATTCGCACTTCAGGGTCTGATTGCAAAGTCCCCTGATTGCAAACTCAATGTCTTCGTGCTTCAGGCTCTCTGAAACTCGATTTATTTGCCCACACTCACTCAGATTGTGTGAGCCGTGGCGGTCCCAAACCAGCAGCTGATCTCCGCCGTCACGTTCTGCCATGCTCGAGACGTCAACCACGGTGATCACAAAGTAGAGAATCTGCTTTTAGATCAGAAGGGTAATCTCAAAGTCTCGGATGGCTGCCTAGACCCGCAAGTTTGAATGCTTTCGATATCATATCGTTTTTGCAAGGTTTTCTATATATCAGGTTTGTTTGATCATGATGGGCTCTAGGTTTGTTTCAGGAACTCCGGTTTCGAAGATCATATCAAAGTTGGAAGAGATTTCTAACGTTGTGAGCTTTACGTCCAGGAAGAAAGATTAAAACCCATGTTGATTAGGTGAAGAAGAAAGAAGAATATAAAACATAGTATGAAGAGTTTTGAAACAATGAATTAAAACCCATGTTGCAGAATCTGCTGATGATGTTGAAGAGAGTGAATTCTCCACCAGTTTGTTTCTTGCCTTCTGACACTGAATAGAATATGATAGACCAAAAGCTACAGAGATTATGAGGGGTGTGTAACAGTTTAAATCTTCTTATGGGAATTTGGGTTTTGTTATCTGGTGGAGAGTCGTTAGAGAAGTGGGATATGGTGTTATACTTGTACTAACTTCTTAGCAGTTTTGTTTCTTGTGTGTGGGAGAACTATAAAGAGTTTTGTATCAGATCTTTAATATATATATATAACAAAGGAATCAAAATAAATAATCTTGCTATCTTCTTCTTCTTCAAGATAGTTTTTTTTTGTTGGACATGATTCCACATACACTCTTTGTTGGACATGTGAGTACAGTACCTGTTTTGATGACATGTTTCCAACAATTCTCACTGCAGGGTATTGAGAAGTTTCAAAAAGCTGCTCAAGCGGTTCAGGAGAATACTCTGAGTGGAGAGGCATGCATCTAAATAGATATTTATGCTGTTTTGGATAGTTGCAGTAAGTGGAACGCTCATTTCCATCTCAACACGTTAGTTTTGTTGTTTTGCATATTGCTTTTGACTTGTGGGCTACGTATGGTTTTCGAGTAGATTTTACTCAGGTATTTAGCTCATTTGTAATTCGATGGGGAAGTTACATGTGCTATTTCTTAGTATTCTATCTGTGTATCAGTTGATGGCTGAAGAGAAAGGACTGATGGTTGATGTTGACGATTTCAACAAAGCCATGAAAGAATCGAAGGATAAATCGAGAAATGCCCAGAAAAATGCCTTATAACGTTCTCTCTGGCTATACATTTTTTTTATTTTTAAGTGTTTGATTAGCCACTAACAATGTCGTGTGGCAGCAAGCTGGCATTGCCATTACTATGAATGTTGATGTTACATCAACATTGCTCAAAACTGGTGTTACAGCAACAGATGATTCTTTAAAATACATTTGGTTTCAGGTTTGTATTATTTATCTAGAGAAATCTGCTGTTGCATCTAAATTGCTAAAAAACGTAGAAATAAATAAGCTAGAGCATGTAGATTTTATAACTTTTTTTATAAGCCTTTATAAATGGTTTATAGACTCCTACAAATAATTTTACATACCCTTATAAATTGTTTTATAATCCTTTATAATGTGTATAAACTTTATAAATTATTTTTATAAACCCTTATAAATTATTTATGTATACTTATAAACCCTTACAAATTATTTTACAAACCATTATAAATTATTTTATAAGCCTTTCGAAATGGTTATAGACTCAATAAATGAATTATAATATAGAAATAAAGAGAATATCTACGAAGTCTTTCTTTCACAACCTCTTCAGTGTCATCTGCTGACTGCTTATAAATGGTTATATATTCTTATAAATAATATTATAATTTTTTTCTACACCTATATAAACCCTTATTAATAGTATAACCCTTAAAAATTATTTATAAACTTTCATAACTTTCTTATAAACATTTATAAATGGTTTCTAGATTATATAATTTGTTTTATAAACCTTTATAAATGGTTTATAGACTCTTACAAATAATTTTACAAAGACTCATAGAATGGCAGAGGCAAATAGAGCGTTTATACCCTTGTAAATTGTTTTTTAATCCTTTATAATGTGTATAAACTTTATAAATTCTTTTTATACATACCCTTATAAACCCTTACAAATTATTTTACAAACCATTATAAAATGTTTTATAAGCCTTTCTAAATGGTTATAGACTCAGTAATTGAATTATAAGATATAAATATAGAGAATGATATACAAAGTCTTATAAATAATTTATAAATAATTTATAAATAGTTTATAAACGATCTAGTTAGCCCTTAAAAATAATTTATAAGATATAGTTTATTAATTTCTAAAAATGGTTTATAGAGTTCTAAAATTGTTTATAACCTTTTAAAAAGACTAACTAATTCTAATAAATGATTTATAAAACATTTATAAATGGTTTGTAAACCTTTATAAATCTTTATAAATGATTTTATAAACACTGATAAATTGTATAAATCCTTATAAAATCGTATAAGAAACCTAAGCCCATGTTCTCATAAATCTTTATAAAGATCTATAAATGTTTAATAAACTTTTATAAGAGTAATAAAATCATGTATGCTGAAAGAATAGCATGCAGAAAAACAATAATTATATAAATATTTATATGGTTTTATAAACTTGTTTTTATAAACCCTATATAGTTGAACAATGTGTCTTCTAGAGCTGTCAAACCCAGGGTTTAGACCAGTTCATAGTGCTGGTTATGCACTGGAACATGTGACAGATATTTTGTAACAGATGAAATATTTATAAGAGGTTTTCGTAACACAGAGAGTATTTATAACTTTTTATAATGATCATCTATTAGAGTCCTATAATAGCTCCATTACCCGGTTGTTTTCGAACTTATACCTGTAGAATAGGTTTACATCAAATAGCTCTCATTAACTAATCAATAGACTGGAACATAAGTAATAAACCCATCCAGCAAACGAAAAAGATAGTCAAGTATCACTGATCAAACAAGCATAAAAGCAAGCCAAGGAACAGCCTATAACAACCAGATAAGACACATTTGAATAAAAGTGATCTGCCAATGACTCAGACATAAGTTAACTATCATTTGCATAATAAGTTGGATAATATGCCTCTGCATTTTAAATAATAACAGTGGGATGAATCAAACTCGGCTGAAGCAGAAATGCACACTTAGAGTAGAGAGGCACCTCAATGTTTCAGCATCAGCTCTGACATCAACCTTCTCTATCTCCTTGGATATAACGGTCTTAAGGCGTAAGGTATGTGCAGCAATATCCTGAAGGAGTAGAGGAGGACTACTAAGACAATTCATTACAACACCTCTAACCTCATCAGATATTTCTCCATCATACTCAAAACTCAGCTTTTCAGTTTCCACCTCAGGATACGAATGAATCCCATTTCCTTCATAAGCAAAGAAATAATTACAAATCCTCTCAACCATGAGCGACGCAAGTGACTCACAAGTTCTCCTAATATTCCGTTCTCGCGTCGTCTCAACGCGAATAACATCATCCACCAACTTACTTTCCTTCACAGAGGAATAAACAGCTTCCGTCTCACTATTACTACTCACCTTACTCGAATAATCACTCAAAGAATCCAAACTCGACCTCTGCGCATTCCTCGCTTGATTAACATACACTTGCAGCCTCTTGTGATACTTTGCAAATATCCTCACTGCTTCGTCACATTGCTGATCATAAGCTTCCAACATCACTTGCTTATGCCTGCAAAAATAGGTCCTTTCTACTTTGGTCTCTCGAAGAATAGGTCCTTGACCGTGATGATTAACCACCCACAAGCTCACTCCTCCAACTCTCCACTGACTTAAACATGAAAATGGAACACAACAAGAGTGATCAACTATCAAAATGAATCATTTATGATCCCCATAATCAACTAAAAACAAGTTATATGTGAAAGTACACAAATTGATTGTCCCATCCTGTAAAAAAAAAATTCATTCTAAAAAATCACTGATAAGGCTTTTAAGCTTTAGAGCAAATCAATGTAGTAAAGTAAGTAGAGTGTCAATCCAATCCTGAGAGCTATTGAACAAAGAGAATGCAAGACATTGCTTAATCTAAATGCAATCAATGAGTGTTTGTTTTATAAGTAACTAGTAACAAGCAATATGTAAACAAGAAGAACTAAGCTTTGGTTTCAATGAGATAAAAGAGCATATGGATAAGGGTATTTACTTTGGGTGATCAAGTTACTATCTAGGGTGAGGTTTCAAGCAATCATTCATATCCTATAGGTCTAGACACAATTCTAAGCTAGTCCTTGGTCAAGGTAAAAGCTCATTTTCTATCAATCTTTAAACACAAATGGTCATTGGTCTAAATCAATCAAGCAATCATTGAGAACAAGTCTACTAACCATCTAAGCCTTCCTAACATGAAGTATCCTTCGTTAAGCAAGCAAAAAGCATTATTACTTTGATTCAGGCATTTCATCATACACCTTGTGGGCAGGAAATGCCTAATGATCTAGTTTAGAAGGATTAGGTCTAATCTAGCATTAGGAATAAGTAATAAGCATAGGACAAGAAGGATCTAACACTAATCACCCTAACCCATAAGCTCAAAGAGAGTCTACTCACTAATCTTCATGTTTAATCTTAAGCCTATGATGGATAGAAGACTAATCATGATTAGAAGAAGAGATAGACTCAAATTACTCAAGAAACAAATCTTCATATTAATCAATTATTCAACTTTTCAATGTGTTTTTGAGAGAAAAGGAAGATAAGTTCTAAACTTAGGTCTCCCATGTATTTATAGAAGCCTAAAAACGAGCATAAAAGTTGGGTCTTTTCGTCTGTAGCGACATGCTCGTAGCGACATGCTCTGGTCACTACAGACTCTCCGCACTCTTCCTAGCGACATGCTTTGGTCGCTACAGACTCTCCGTACTCTTCCTAGCGACATGCTTTGGTCGCTACAGTTCTTGTCGCTACAGGGTTGATATGCCTCTAGTAGATAGATCATAACTTCTTCAATACAGCTTCAAATGACTTGAAACCACTTCCATTATAAAGATAACTCAATTTCCCATGTATTCCCAAAATATGAGCTTCAAAAGATATCTTTAAGGTCTCCATACATGTTCATCTTTAACCCTCTTTTGGATCACAATGCTCCCAAACACCTCCATTCACTCCATGGCACACTCCAATACCTAATAAGGACATATGAATGCAATATGGACCTAAAGATGTCTAAACCTTAATCTATATGATGATTTATGTACAAAATGAAATGCTAAAACTATGCAAATATGCCTCATATCAACTCCCCCAAACTACTCCTTTACTTGTTCTCAAGTAATTAATTAAGATCAAAGGAAGAGAGAAGGAAAATTGGAACTCAAAACCAAAGGATACACTTCTTATATTCAACACCACATCCTGGATAAACATAACCTATAGCATAAGCAATCTCAATTATTACACTCTATCTTCACAAGGCCTATCAAGACTCTTTCTTTTAGACAAGTTGTGGATCACCAATCAACAAATCTTTTCAACCAACCCTCACATTCAATTAAGCATAAGCTAATAAGGTGAGTTCTTGCAAATGGAAACTTGATCTCAATCATTTGGCTTGGTAAGTGCAATGGTTAAATGAGAATAGAAGAGGGGTTTCAATACAATTCTTTTTAGTGGCTTACACTCAAGAATAGGAGCTTGATCATTATGCAAAATCTATCTAAGAAAAGGAGCAACTTATGCATACATTGCTTGTTCTTATCAATCTACCCTTTTCCTAGCATCTTTAAGCTCTACAATTTTCTTTGGTGTAAATCTCAAACCCATTCATCCCTAAAAACATTAAGATCACTCTCTTCATTCACTCACCCAATGAACTCTATCTCTTTTCTTTTCTTTCGAACCAACTAGGGACTTTTTCTTTAACTTTTTACTTAAGCTCTACTCTTATTTTTCTTATGTCTTCCCCAAAGTCTTTTCTAGACTCTTTTCTTTCTTTCTTTTCTTAGCCTAAGGGGTTTCTTATTTGAAGTTTCTAAAGCTTTTGTTTATTTTTCTTTTGATCCCTAGTGATTATCTTTTCTTTTTCTTTCTTTTAGTTCATTCTTTTCACTCATCTAACACCCCAAGACCCAAGATAAACTTTTTTGCATCACAATACCAAACTTTCTATCCTAATTGCTAGCTCTCAAGAGGTCCTATAGCTAGCCTGAGATAAGAACAACCAATGTCGCCCCTAATACTCTCAAGTTTTTGCACATGACAAGCTATCAAAAGAGACCTCACACAAGCAAAATTATATAGGCTTCAAAGAATGGTAAGGGTTTAAAGGTAAGGAGTGCCATTTGGGTTTTATAAAGAGTGGTATGAAGGATAAGTAAAACCCAAATGTGTATAATCCATGATCAAGTATGCAAATTCCCATAAGCAAGAAAGATTAAGTTCATTCAGCTTTAAGTTCATTTGGAGTTGGTTAAAGAGAATGTCAATCTCACACAAGNGTTTTATAAAGAGTGGTATGAAGGATAAGTAAAACCCAAATGTGTATAATCCATGATCAAGTATGCAAATTCCCATAAGCAAGAAAGATTAAGTTCATTCAGCTTTAAGTTCATTTGGAGTTGGTTAAAGAGAATGTCAATCTCACACAAGCAACAAGTTTCAAGAACAGTTTTCAAGGCTCAAAGCATGCAAGCTTTTCAAGAGATGCTTAAGCTACTTGCTATGATCAGCTAGGGTGAAGTTTTGAGTTCTAAGCATGTGTTTCCTTATTAGGCCAGCTCCCAGTGCATGAATGCAATCTAAATGCTTCTAGAATCAATTCTAAAGATGCAAATGATGCAACCTAAACGCTTATTTTTGTTTCTTTTTAGAAAATTTTATATTTTTTTGGATTTTTCTATGCATATATGTATGTTTAATGCAATGAATGAGACTCAAATTCAACAAAGCAAACATGATCAAATACATGGTACCTCCCCCAAACATAAATCACACAGTCTCTGTGTGAGTAAGAGAGAAGGAGATACCAAAAATATGATAAAAGCAATGGTATATACAAAGAATGGTTGGAGTGATACCTCAAGTGGGAATAAGCAGTGTTGTGGCTATTGGTGTTTGGGCATGACATTTGGGCATATTGAGGAGACCCCCAAACTTGTTCCTGACCTTATTCAACTCACTAAAAGCATAAATATATACAAGGATAATCATGGAACTTCCTCCCAAGTGAGCTTGTTTAAAGTCTCTTAACTTGACTACCTTTGTTTACCTATTGAGAAGGAGGATCCTTCCCACCTTCAAGGGTGATGGTTAGGACATGTGTAAGGAACTCTTGGAGCTTGAGTGGATCAGATTGGAGTTGAGGAGAGATAATGGCCTTTGCGCTGGAGAATGACTTAGACCTTCCCTTACACTTGATCTTATACTCAATGGCTCCATCCTTTAGCTGTAGTGGGTGAAGAGTGAGAGTGTGTGGCTTAGGTGATCTTATACTCAAGGGTGATGGTTAGGACATGTGTAAGGAACTCTTGGAGCTTGAGTGGATCAGATTGGAGTTGAGGAGAGATAATGGCCTTTGCGCTGGAGAATGACTTAGACCTTCCCTTACACTTGATCTTATACTCAATGGCTCCATCCTTTAGCTGTAGTGGGTGAAGAGTGAGAGTGTGTGGCTTAGGTGGGGAGTGAGGAGCTTTCATCTTCTTCTTGCTCTGAGTGGCCTTAGTGGGTTCACTCATCTCCTCCTTGGTAGTGTCTCCCAAGTGCTCTACATTACTCTTCTGTAAGGACTCTTCACCAAGAAATTCTTCCTCCTTAACAACCAATGCAACTCTCAATATTGTTCCACAATAACTTCCATTCAGAATTGGTGACTTGGTCAGATAGGAGACTTCCTTGTTGACATTATGGAGAACCACTTTCTTGTTTGGGAAGTCTATGCAAGCTCCCACAGTAGCAAGGAAGGGCGTGCCTAAGAGCAATGGCATTCTCCTCTTGCTTTTCATATCAAGAACAGTGAGGTCTATGGGGATGGTGCAATCTCCAATCTTCAAAGGGAAGTCCTTGATGAGACCAATAGATGTTGTTGAAGAAGAATCCTCAAACATGAGGGAGGAGTTGTTTGGCTCCATGCCTTTGATCTTCAAGCTCTGCACCATCTCCAATGAGATCACATTCACACAAGCTCCACTATCTACAAGAGCATCATCAACTTTGAAATCACCAAGGGAGCAAGGCAATATGAACTTCCCTTGATCTTCTAGCTTGGGTAGAGATTTTGGTGGAGGTTTAGGATCCAGCAAAGAGGAAGAGATATCAAGAAGCTCTGTCACCTTTTCTTTATTGGCTATAATGTCTTTTATGAGCACTAGCTGGTCACAATCCTCTTGCATATTGGAGATCTTAGGGAGATTGATTCCAACATCTCTCAATTATTTCCTAAACTTGGAGGTCACCTTCTTTTGAGATTTGGTGATGATCCTCTTTGGGAAAGGGAGATTATCATAAGGAGATAGCTCAAACTCCTTGTCTTCTTCAAGCACAAACTCTTTGGATCCTTCAATCCCAACATTTTTCAACTTCTGTACAGCTTCATTACCAACCAGAACCTCAGCCTTGTGTGAAGCTTGTTTCACAACCTCTGCCTTATCTTTCTGATCCACCGTGGTTGCAACTTTCTCCACAGCTTGGAGTTTACCACTGTCCACGACCTAAGCCTTGGCCTTTTCCACCATCTGAACATCAGCCGTGTCTACACTCTGGTTCTCATCCTGCACAAATTTCAATCTCATATACCTCTCTCTTATGATCAGTCAAGTCAAACTTAGCGGTAGCATTGCAGAGGATAACATTGCAATGTTCTTTCTCTGGGTGTTGAGAGGTGGAGGTCATAGAAGAGAACTGATTCTCCAAGGCTTTAAACTTGTTGTTAAGCTCACCATAGGCTCCATCAATCTTTGTATTGAGGTTTCTCAACTCAAATCCAATATGCTTCTCTTGCCTCTGCTGAGCTTCTAAGATGGTTCTCAACATGGCTTCAGTGTCAGCCTCTTTAGTAGGAGAGGGAGAAAGGTAATCTTGGCGTGGAGGAGCATGGGTGTTTTGGTAATGGTGATTGTAGGGAGGTTTTTGGTATTGGGATTTTGGTAATGGAAGTTTGGGTCTTTCCTATACCAAGATCCATTGGCATTGATGAAGCATACCTCTTGGTTTCCCTCAATACCCTCAACAACATTCAACTCAGGTGTATCCTCTTGAGCACCCACAAGGTTTACCTTCTCTTGCTTGGTTGGGAGGGAAAGAAGCAACTCAAGCTTGTCAATCTTTTCTTCAAGAGATTTCAGATCTCTTCTAGTGTCTTCATCACCATCTCTATTGATTCTATCAAACTCATCATCGTAAATTGAGTCACTCTTGGCCATGTTCTCCACAAGCTCTAAAACTTCAGCTTCAGTTCTTCCCAAGAAGAAACCATTGCTAGCAGTGTCTAGCATGCTCCTATACTTCGGCAAGACTCCTCTGTAGAAGGTACTAAGCAAGCTCTCCTTACGGAAACCATGATGAGGACACTGAGTGATGAAGCCATTAAACCTCTCCCATGCTTCACCAAAGCCTTCAAGGTTCTTTTGAATGAAACCAGATATCTCATTTCTAAGCTTAGATATCCTTGAAGTACAGAAGAATTTGGTGAGGAAGGCTTTCTTACATTCATCCCAAGTGGTGATACAGTCTCTTGAAAGGCTCTTCTCCCAAGTGTGGGCTTTGTCTCCCAAAGAGAACGGGAACAACCTCAGTTTGAAAGCATCTTCAAAAACACCATTGATCTTTGTTGTCCCACATAGTCTATCAAAGCTATCAAGATGGTCTAGAGGATCTTCAAGGGCAAGACCATGATACTTGTTGCTTTGGATCATGTTGATAAGGCTGGACTTGATCTCAAAGGTGGTGTTCTGAACAGCTGGAGCTCGGATACCAGCTCTATGCCAATGAATGTTTGTTTGATCATAGGCGCCAATGGCTCTAGCTTGGGGTGGGTTGGGTTGTGGTCTAAGGTTGTCAGCTCCTTGACCAATGCCTCCTTGAGGGAGAACAGCCTCCTCTTGAGGTAAGTGTTTGTTTCTCTCCATCTCTAGCCCCAAATCTTCTAGTTGGGCTAGCCTCTCTTCTTCTTTTCTTCTTCTTATCAACTCTCTCTCAAGAGCTTGGATGTCTTGAGCTGCAGGTAAGAGGTTTGCAGCTCCTCTACTTCTCAGGTTCATACACCTGCAACCAATCCAAGGGATACAAAGAAGAATAAATCAGTAACGAAAGCAAGTAAATAAGATTTAGTCTCAAGCAATGACTAAATCCCAATGTCAATAAACAACTCAGAAATGGCAACGGCGCCAAATTTGATAAGGCTTTTTAAGCCTTAGAGCAAATCAATGTAGTAAAGTAAGTAGAGTGTCAATCCAATCCTGAGAGCTATTGAACAAAGAGAATGCAAGACATTGCTTAATCTAAATGCAATCAATGAGGGTTTGTTTTATAAGTAACTAGTAACAAGCTATATGTAAACAAGAAGAACTAAGCTTTGGTTTCAATGAGATAAAAGAGTATATGGATAAGGGTATTGACTTTGGGTGATCAAGTTACTATCTAGGGTGAGGTTTCAAGCAATTATTCATATCCTATAGGTCTAGACACAATTCTAAGCTAGTCCTTGGTCAAGGTAAAAACTCATTTTCTATCAATCTTTAAACACAAATGGTCATTGGTCTAAATCAATCAAGAAATCATTGAGAACAAGTATACTAACCATCTAAGCCTTCCTAACATGAAGTATCCATTGTTAAGCAAGCAAAAAGCATTATTACTTTGGTTCAGGCATTTCATCATACACCTTGTGGGCAGGAAATGCCTAATGATCTAGTTTAGAAGGATTAGGTCTAATCTAACATTAGGAATAAGTAATAAGCATAGGACAAGAAGGATCTAACACTAATCACCCTAGATCATCACTTAATCACCCTAATCACCCTAACCCATAAGCTCAAAGAGAGTCTACTCACTAATCTTCATGTTTAATCTTAAGCCTATGATGGATAGAAGACTAATCATGATTAGAAGAAGAGATAGACTCAAATTACTCAAGAAACAAAGCTTATATTAATCAAGGATTCAACTTTTCAATGTGTTTTTGATAGAAAAAGAAGATAAGTTCTAAACTTAGGTCTCCCATGTATTTACAGAAGCCTAAAAACGAGCATAAAAGTTGGGTCTTTTCGTCTGTAGCAACATGCTCGTAGCGACATGCTCTGGTCGCTACAACACATAGAATTTTCTGGGGATTTTCTCGTAGCGACATGCTCTGGTCTCTACAGTGGTCGCTACAGACTCTCCGCACTCTTCCTAGCGACATGCTTTGGTCGCTACAGTTCTTGTCGCTACAGGGTTGATATGCCTCTAGTAGATAGATCATAACTTCTTCAATACAGCTGCAAATGACTTGAAACCACTTCCACTAGAAAGATAACTCAATTTCCCATGTCTTCCCAAAATATGAGCTTCAAAAGATATCTTTAAGGTCTCCATCCATTTCATCTTTAACCCTCTTTTGGATCACAATGCTCCCAAACACCTCCATTCACTCCATCGCACACTCCAATACCTAATAAGGACATATGAATGCAATATGGACCTAAAGATATCTAAACCTTAATATATATGATGATTTATGTACAAAATGAAATGCTAAAACTATGCAAATATGCCTCATATCAATCACATAAAGTAATCGCTAATCATCAGTTTGGACATCAAGATCGATGCATACTCATGGCCAACCAATATCCAAAATCTTTATTTAATAACTCGTAAACCCAATTCCTAAAATATCAAAACATAAATCACATTGCATACTCTTGGATTGTCTGGTGGTTTTGTTCCAGATTCATAAATCCTTTTAGACAATCTCAATTTTTTGCAAAATTCATTGCTATCTAAGGTTCGGTTTGGACTAGATACTTCCTGCTTTTTGGTTTAAGACAAGCTGTAAGAGTCTGGAATTTTTTAATGGTAAAACATTATTTGTTCTAACCTTTGTTGAGTCGAGAGTAATGACAAACCTACAATACCACAAAGGACCTCCTTGCTTGAACAAACTCATCTGTTGGGGAATCTAGAAAGTACTTCTCATTGCTTTGGTTTGGGTAAGAATCATGAGTCGGACAAGTGTTCTTGGACCTGTCTGGATCATAGATTTCAACAGAAGTATCACTCCACTGATGTAAGCATTCTCATTGAGCGAGTAAAGCTTTGGGTTCTTATATGTTGCAGCGGATGGCTCAGCTGACCTCACCCAATGACATGACTCTCGCAGTTTGTTCCACCATCCAGCTTCAACTACAACATCACACACAGAACAAAAAATAAACATCAAGCCACTGAGATTCTAACAACAAAATGTTGAATCAACCAGGAATATCATTCTTACAGATCAAGTCTTTGTTACTAATCCATCATTGTAGATAAGACAAACGTAAACATTTTAAACAGAACAAGAACAATCTGTTTTGTTAGGCAGCAATGAACACAAGTAAACCAGTGGGTTTCCTCCTTTGAGAACTGAATCACACTATTCTCTTTGCCTAAATCATCGCCTGGAGTTTCCTGAGTGGTAACCAATCAATACATACAAATCATTAACACTAGTCTCAATACACGAAGCTGCAATTCATCTAGTCCTAAGAAAAGAAGAAATCTAACGCACTCTGATGAAGATGAAACTGTATGTCAAAGCACAACAGTGGGTTAAATATACAATGAATAAACCAACTATATAGAGCATGCGCTAATCTGTAGCTGTATGCATCAGTCATCAGTGTAGACTAAGACTACATACAATGGCCTATTGAAACTTTTAATTCAATAGTTGAAAAGCTCCAATGGAGTATTGAAAAAAAAAATGAAACCTACGTGTATTCATTTGAGTTGAATCAATTCAACATTGTTGAATCGGTGAAAGAAGAAGTAAATGGGACCCTCCAAAGCCATGTGTCCTTGTTACATTGGTCATTGATATTTCTGATTTGTTTTTTTTCTCTCAATTATTCAAAATCAATTATCTCTTAAACTTTTATTTAAAAAAAAATATATTTTTACATCAAAATTTTTCATTTTCCATACTCTATAAATAGAGACTTGTTTCATTTGATTTGGACACAAAAAAAAAAATCATCTCTTTCTACTATAACTTTTCTATTAGTCTACAAAAAATTCTTGTTTTCTTTTTTTTTCATGTGAAATGAATCCCAATAATAATCCCAACACCCCAAATTCTAATAATTTTCCCTTTAACTATCCAAATCCCAATAACTATCAATTTCCGAATCAAACTTCTAGTCATCCTCAACATTTACCAAATTATGGTTATCAACCAAATTTTTTCATGCCATCAGCTGTTCCAAACTATCCTCCAAATTATGGATCGATGATGCCACACCCATCTCAAACACCCTTTTATTCTTCTAATCCATATGGTAATGAAGTTGTTCCAAATGTTGGAGCAACTGAATTTCCTGAATTTTCTACACAAATGGCTCTAGGTGGTATGAGCGATGAGGCGACTCCAAATGTAGAGGATTCAACTTCTACTCGCCGGAAAAGCCCCAAGTGGACCACTGCACAAAATTTGGTGTTACTGAGCGGGTGGATTAAATTCGGAACAGATAGCGTTGTTGGCCGAAATCAGAAAGGGGACGCATATTGGGGTAAAATTGCTGAGTATTGTAATGAACATTGCTCATTTGATCCTCCACGTGATTTGATATCCTGCAGAAATCATTTCAACTACGTAAACAAAATACTGGGGAAATGGATCGGTGCTTATGATAACGCTAAGCGTTTACAACAAAGCGGGTGGTCGGAGAACGATGTGTTGGCGAAAGCACATGTGCTATATTCAGGTGAAAAGAATGTGCATTTTAATTTAATGTCTGAATGGCTCGCTGTCCGTGATCAACCACGTTATAGTAGTCAGGTAGGAGGAAATACTGGTTATAGTGTACATCATGAATTGCAAGCTGATTTAGTCAAACACATATGGGAAAAATTTGGAATGTTCTGTGGTTGAAGATATTTTTAAGCTTGTTAATTGAGTTTATTGTACTTAAGCTATGTGTGTTTTATTATTTATGTTATGTTTTTATTGATGTATTGTAATGTATTTTATTTTCTCGTAATTTTATTAATATTAATAAAATTTCAGTTTATTTTTGTCTTTAATATTTAATTTTATATTAAATTTTTAAAGTAAAAATAAAAAAAATTTAAAACATTTTTTTATTATAAAATATTGTAATTTGATTTTCTTCAACAATAATTAATATATAATTATAAAATATATTTGAGAAAAGTATTTAAAAACAATTGTAGGGTAGAGTATTGAATAAAATTCAACAAACTATTGTAAGTGGGTGGGTGTTGAATTATTAGATAGAAGAGAGAGAAGATGATGTGGAAGAGAGAGTATATGATGTGGAGGGTGTTGAATTTGTGAACCATTGTTGATAGCCTAATAACAAAAGCAGAATACTTTCAATTCTTAGCCTCCAAGATCGAAGCTTTCTCTTGCTAGTATACAGTGAATGTTTATGAACACATTCAGACACAAGAAGGATTCCTAATACTCTGAAAGTTCCAAGCTTCCTAGCCTGAAAAGTAAATTTTTTTAAAAAAAAGACCATACCTTCGAGAGAATAAGGAAAGGCTTCAGCTTGAATCTTCGTAGAATCATTCTTCCATACCAACCTTTCGGAAGCTTTCACGAGCTCCTAACGCACACCTAGCTCTTCAGGCGTCTTCACCACTTCGTTCTCTTCCTCCATTCTTTTCACTATAACACGTTATCTGACAGATTCGATTTGGGCAAGTTAGGGGTTTTCTTACGGATCACCACGGGCTCCCAATCCTGAGTCATCGGTCCTACTCCTGCCATGGCTTCTTCTTCAATCTTCCTTCTTTTCCAATAAGAGAGAGAGAGAGAGAAAGAGAGAGAGAGAGAGAGAGAGAGAGAGAGAGAGAGAGAGAGAGAGAGAGAGAGAGACGACACAGAAACAGGAAAAGAAAAGAAGAGAAGGTTTAGATTTGAAATTTACTCGTTAATGATTTATGTATTTATGAAAATGTCCATGAACTTTCCACGATTTTTTATTTATCTCCCATTCTCCTAAAATTCCAGCCAAATGTAATATGATTTTTTCAAAAGAAAAAAAAAACAAACTATTGTCAGAATAAAATAGAAGCAGAATTAGAAACTGAAATTTGATTTATGAATCAATAAATATCTTCACGAGAGAAATGGAAAGTATACGAGAAGATGAGACGGCATCTTAAGCTCTTTTATTTTTAAAATAATAAACAATTAAGATATATTAAAAAGATATGAGAAAGATATCGTGTAGATATATTTAAAAGATATTATTTAGGTTCTCTAATGTTTTTTCAAATAATTTTTAAAAAAGTATATTAGGAATTAAAAATATTAAGATTGAATAATTTGGTAAATTTCTATATACATATGTAATTTTAAAATTATAATCTTATTTAAGTGCATTTTTTTCAAATTTTCCCTTAATGAAATGGTTCTAGCTAAACTTGTTTATAGTACATAAAAATTGACTTTATTTTAATAGAGCAGATGCAAAAACCTGATTTGTGAGTGGTTATTAAGAAAAGATTTCGATCACCGTGTGATATCTGAGTTGTGACTGGTTGTTAAGAAAAGGTGTGGATCATGGTGTGATATCAACCATTGTTAAGAATTTGATCAAATGGACACAAATAAATATCAAATTTTCATGAAAAGTTTACATCGTGAGACATTTTTTATCTTTTTAATTGCATCCAAAAGCACATTCCACTTGACAGGTATATTTTCTTTGTTGTTTGTACATTTTTTCCTCCCACTTACTTCTCCTTTCTTCTTTTATTAATTCAATCTTAACTTTGTTTTTGTTCCTCTTCAAGTCGATTAAAATATTAACCCTCAATTCAACCAAATCGTATATTTCTCTCTTGTTCCTTTAAATTGAATCAAACTTGAGTATAGGATCGTAACAAGGATCGTGTCTCCAGGTCTGTATGTCAGTGTCGCACCACCTTCTTCCTCGATTTCAAACTCTCTCTCTTTCTCTCTCTCTCTCTCTCTCTCTCTCTCTCTCTCTCTCTCTCTCTCTCTCTCTCTCTCTCTCTCAAGGCGAGTAGCAGTTACAGTTGTGGTGGTACAGTAGTGGCCAGTCGCCTATCTCCGGTGTGGCAAGATTGACGGCGGTAGAGGCAGGTTGAGCTTAGAGGAGGAAGACGCATGTTTAGCTTGACGNCACTCTCTCTCTCTCTCTCTCTCTCTCTCTCTCTCTCTCTCTCTCTCTCTCTCTCTCTCTCTCTCTCTCTCTCTCTCAAGGCGAGTAGCAGTTACAGTTGTGGTGGTACAGTAGTGGCCAGTCGCCTATCTCCGGTGTGGCAAGATTGACGGCGGTAGAGGCAGGTTGAGCTTAGAGGAGGAAGACGCATGTTTAGCTTGACGGCGGAGAGAAAGCATTGACGGTAAAGTGAATTAGGTTTAGGTTTTTGTTTAGTTTATGTTAAGCTGGTTTAGTTTAGGTTTATTTTGTTTCATGAGATTTAACTTTTTTTATTTGTGTTTTTCTGCACCATGTGTAGTGGAAATTTTTTTATATTTAATAATAAATTTTGTTAATATTATAGATTTTATTAGTTCTTACCAATATTTAAATATATATCTGATTTAGTTAAACATTAAATTAAGATAAAACAATTTTGTGTTTTTTGAATTAAAATCATAATCTTAGATATATTTTTCTATCTATTTATATTACTTAAATATATTTAGTTAATGCGTATAAAATTAATAAAAGTGTCAACAATCTAAAATAAACAGTATTTACAAAATTTGTAGATATATAAGAAACTAATGATTTTACGATTAGAAATTTATATTTTTAAAAAATTGTAGTAATTTTTGAAAACTTTAGAAATACAAATTGTATAATATAAAAAATAAAATAGAATAATATTTCAAAAAATTTATAATGTTATATTTGAATATATTTATTATAAATATGATGTATGAGTTATTATCATATTTTAAAAATTTACAATAAATTAATATCAACACTAAATGTAAAGTATGCATTATTACCATATTTAAAAAGTTTACCAAAAATATAAATCAATATTAAATGTAATTATCCATGTCATATTTTGTCATAAGTTATGTCATCAATTTTAGTAGCCATGTCACTTTGTTTTGTGAATCTAACTGTAGAGATAACATGTGGATATATAAGAAACTAATGATTTAAATTATTTACAAAATTTATAGATATATAAGAAAGTAATGATTTTAAGATTAGAAATTTATATTTTTAATTTGTTTTTCATTTTTTGGAAAACTTTAGTATTGCAACTTGTATAATATAAAAAATAAAATAGAATAATATTTTGTAATTTGTAATGTTAGATTTGAATATATTTATTTTAAAGATTATGTATGAGTTATTACCGTATTTTAATTTTTTTATCATAAATAAATATCAACATTAAATGTAAGTATACGTTATTACCATATTTGAAAAGTTTAACAAAAATATAAATCAACATTAAATATAATTATTCATGTCATATTTTGCCATAAATCATGTCATCAATTTTATTAGTCATGTCATTAATTTTATTAGTCATGTCACATTTTGTTTTGCGAAACTGATTATAGAGATGACATGGCAAAATCATTTCACAAATAATATATAATTTTTTTATTTAATTTTGATTTAGTTTTGTAAACTAGAAATTTTTTAAACCGAGTTTAATTTATAAATAAAACTTATTTTATTTTTGAATATATATTTTTTTAAAAAAAATCATCTATAATAACAAAATATAACAAACGGCATCATATGGTTGGTAAAAATAGCATTCAAAAAACTGCTACTATAAAAAGGAAATTTATTATGGGGTAAACATAGCGGTTTCAATAATGTTAACAATGACATATGATAGATTTTATCTCATGCTAAGGAAGAACATTTTTTTGTAGTGTTAATACATTTTAATGTTAAAAAGTACATCCAGTTTCGTGTATTAAACAACCTAAAATGGAGCATTAAATTAAAATAAAAAAATGAAAGATGGACACTGAAAATTGTTGTCAAAAGACCTTCACTTTCATGAATGAGCACAGATACGTTTTTTGTGAAATAATTTCCACAATCACAAATGGACATTGATATATTTTAGCATTCTGGCGTACAAAAAAGTGAAATATAGAAGTAAAAACTTTTGTACAAACAAATATGAACAATATTTAGTTGTTTTAATATATATTAACATTTATGTGTACATAATATACAAGATGAATAATTGTCCACACGTACATGACAGATGACGACTATAGACATGTACATCGATTTACAAAAAATTACAGGTAAACTTATTACAAACGTATACATGGATATTTTTACAAACATTGAGATGAATATTTGTTGAGATGGTTACCTTATATCTGAAAAGTTCCATTTCTGAAAACAAAAGCAAACCACATAACTGATAAGAACAATCATCAATGAACCACAAATCTTAAATGGCAAGAGACCTATCAAATTAAAAGAAGCAAAAAGGTATCACCTTGCTCTCAATAAGGTTACTTCATTGCTTGCTCCCAGCCATCTAGATTTTGAAATAAACAGTGTTGCTTTTTATAATCAGCCATTATATCTTCTTAACCTTCGGAACTGTATAGACACATGAATCAAATTTTAAGAGAGAGCTTTTGCATCCAGTAACAAAGATTGAAATTCAATCCATCAAGTGTTTCACATTAGGAAACAGACTTCAACTTTGGAAATTTGGAAAAAGTTACTTACTTTATGATCGAGTAAGAGTGAAATTGGCCACCCGATGGTCAAATCTGAAACTTGAACAGAGATTCAAATCCTAATTCTTAAAATTAATGGCGGTCACAAGAAATAAAGATACCGACTTTGTTTCAGAGCTACAACCCAGAAATTCATGGAAGAGAGAAGTGAAATTATCACCTTGAATTGGGGATTACTTGAAAACTAGAATTCTTAATTTTCATCAAAAAAGGAAGACGAGATTTTCAGGCAAAATCAAGGGTTTGGGATTTGGTAAAGCAATGATTTGAGTTGGAACACGTTGTTTTGATTTTTGTTTGGTCACAATATTACTGATTTTTTAGTTTCTTTGTTTCTTTCTAGTTAAAGGATACGGAAGTCTTTCAACTGTAAAAAATGTGTCTCAAGCACATTGTGACCTAGAATGAAATTAAAAAGTGAAAAAGTGTCTTTAGAGGTAAAATTTTCATATTTGTTTACAAATATCCAATTTAGACATAACATTCCAACCAAACAATGGTCTGTATATAATTCACAAAGACATGTATGTGCTTTATAAATTAAAAACCTTTACACATTCAAAGATGAGACCTAGCGCAATAACAACCAAACTTGTTGTTCCATCACCAACTAAGTCATTATTTCTGAAACCAGCTTGCTAGCTTAACTCCAATGTTCTCAATTGAATTCACATGGTTAAGCTAACTAACAAAACACAACAAATTCTCAAAATCTACGAAAAATAAATAATTAGACAACAAGCACAAACTCCAAACTATCCGTAAAGTGAAGCATATACAGCCAAACTAAATTCATTATGCTTACAAAGAAAGTTACCATTAACTCATAAATTATTTAGCTTTGTTCAAAATGATAGTTTACAAATGACTAAACCAAACCAAAGAAAAATTAAAATTTTACCCTTCTGAAAATGTAAGAACCTTTAGACATCAACGAGAACATGGTGAAGGGTATGACGGTTCTATTTTGTCCAACTCGACAAAAGAGGGTTGTGTGTAAAAAAATCGTGAGATAGAAGACAGTGGCAGTGGGGATGAATTTCTTAGCCGTGTCCCATGTAAAAAAGTCGTGATGGAGGAACTTAATTGTTAAGTTGGGTCCACTCTCCAAGAATAATCAATCAAGAACTTCTATGGAGATCTGTAAAAGATGACAAAACAAGATTAGACTATAGAAAAAACATAGTTGTTAAGTTGGGTTTGGAAACAAACAAGATTGTTAGCAGCAGTAATCTGATGGAGATAGAGTAAAAGATGTTTAAGGTTTTGATTTTTCAGACAATTGAAACAAACAAAAAAACAGATAAATGTCAAAGACGAAGATGGTTTTTTCTACATAAATAATCTGGACCATTAAAATAAAATGTGAAAAACAAATCCAAAGATTGGGAATGGAGACAGATACAAATTTTGATAAAGATGTCAAATTGAATCTGAGCCGTCGATTTGTAAGATAGACGGGTCATGTAGGAAAATTCCCGTTAAAATAATGGTTTAGTTAGTTGTTATTTAGTTGCAAAATAACTAGTTTGTTTAGCAAAAAGGGAAGTTTTTAGGATAAAGTGTCTTGGTAGAAGAAATTGTGTTATTATGTTACGATAAATTTAAAACAATAACTAAGTATATTTTTTTTCTTTAAGTTTTAAATCCAACATTTATTATACTCTTATACTAGGTGGCTTCCTGCACCATGTGCAGACATAAAAGTTTTAAAAATAAATTTTATATTTAAAAATAAAAATTAATTAATTTTTAAATTTATGATTAATTTTACATTAATTATATATAAAAATTAAGAGAAAATAAACAGTTTTATTTAAATATATGACAGTTCTCTCAAATAGAACCTTTTTAGTTTTTTTTTCAAAAAATTAGATCTTAAAACTAAAATGACCAAAACAACATTTATTTTGAAAATTTCAATTTTTTTTAAAAAAAATTTGTAATCCTATCCCCAAAACCCCACTCCTCAATTTTAAACAAAAAGGTTTACGATTACTTAACCCAAAGGATATAAGTGTATATTTACTTATTTTTGATAAAACATTTAAGTCTATCTTGGTCATTTTTATTTTAAGGTCTATATTTGTGATTAAAACTTTTTTTTAGGTCTATCTTAATTTTTTTTCTTAAATTTATATTTAATAATATATATGTATCTTTTGGTTAGATTATATTAAATTAGATTTTATACTATTAAGAGAAAATTTTGTTAGATATATAATTATCAAAATATAAAACCAAATAATATTTCTAAAATTTATAGATGTTATAAATAAAGCTAATGGTATTGGGATTAGAAAATCTTAATTTTAAAAAATACTGCATAAAATTTTGAAAAACAAATTTATTAATAAAAAAAGATATAATTATAAAAATACACTTAAAATATTTCAATATTTGTAATTTTATTATATTTATATTTCTACTATTATATTATTTATTATCTTAATGATAATTTATGAGTTCTTTTTCTTATCACTATTTTAATACAAATTTTTGTTTAATCAAACATAAAAAGTATTATAAAAATATTTTTGTTTATTTTAAATTATATTTAAGAATATGCATGTATATATTTAAAATTATAATCTTAGATAATTTGATTTATCTGTTTATTTTAATTAAATATTAAATAAATTTGTAGAAAATTTTATAATTATCAAAAATTAAAATTAGAAAATATTTATTAAAATTTTAAATAGATAAGAAATTAATAATTTTAGGATTAAATTTTAATAATTTTCAAAAATGTATACATTTTTGAAATTTTTGTAATAAAATTGTATAGTTTTAAAATATATAACTAAATAATATTTTCGAAATTTTTAATGCCATATTGGTATATATTTATTTTAATGATGATTTATTAGTTATTACCATATTTTAAAAATATTTCCAAAAATATAAATCGACATTAAATGTAATATATGAGTTAGTTACTATATTCTATAAGTTTTCCAAAATATATATTAACATTAAATGCAATTGTCCATGTCATATTCAATCATATGCCATATTATCAATTATATTAGACATGTCATCATTTTTTTGTGAAACTGATTCTAGAGAGGACATGTGGCAAAATCACTTCACAAATAATGTATAGGGGATTTGCTTAATTATACATGAAAATAGAAATACTTATACACACATATTCACAATAGCTGGTTTTAAATACATAGAAATGGCTATTACATACATACATATCCATAATATTTCTTTGAGATTCCACAAATTGATTACATAATTCTCTTGAGTCTTGAAAGCAAATCTACAGGTCGAAGCTGTGGCTGTTAAAGTGGAAAATGGGATGGTTCGTGGATCGCCATATGCTATGTGAACGTATTTCTTTGGCAACGGTGGATTGAAGACTCGCCGGTCCGCATACAATAACTCCAACATCCACACTTCCCCATTTCCCATTCAATGACTCAAATATCTCTGCAAATTAAAATGTGTTTTCAAAGACAAAACAACATAAAAACATTTATCATTTTGGTTTGCACTAGAACAGGCCCGCATAGTTGAATATAACTGAGCCCATCCGAAGAGTACCCGGTAATGAAAACGGAATGGTCAACACTAGCTATAATCGTACCTTTAAAGTTAGGTCTTGTGCCATAACGAGTAGTGATGAAACTCTGAATATCTTTTTCTGTGTCAAGCCCTTTAAGTTCCGTAGATGGATTATGTAGTTCTTCTCTGTTCATAGTCACCTTCTCGTGCCCATTTGCTTCCACTTCACCGGCTTTTTGACCCCAAAGATTCCAGAAAACAACAACAAGACCTCCGAAAATAAATACACTTGCAACCATGCAAACAACGAACAGAAGTCCCTTGTACCACCATGCCGTTATGTTGAATTTGTTTATGTAAAAGATGTCCAACAATGTGATCATTAAAACAAACCCGATGGTAGATGACACTAAATAGAGTCCACACCATATATTATCCCCTGTCCCAACTAATACGGATATGGGACAACCGTTGCTCTGTGGCTTCACAGAAGGATTCACCATCTTGTGAACCATTCCATCTTCCTGTATGACAGTGAAACAAAATAGTATTCAACAAACTAAGGTCTCAAGCCAAATTTTTATGTAAGACTTACCAAGAGAGGCTCGGATTGTTGTGTGACATAGATGCTAATCTCAAGGTTCAGTTTGTGAGAGAAAGAAGGGCAAATGGAAGACAAGTCGATCGATGAGAGAAGAGAGAGCTCGTCGGATTTTTTGATTGCCCAGATAACTAAAACCTTATTTGGTAGACAAGCTTTACCATCTCTTTTTCGGTGTAGGATATCACTTATGATGGCGAAAAATGGCGAAATCCCGATTCCTCCGGCTACTAAGACCAAGTTCTCGTACCTTCAATCCAAAATAAGAGATTATTTGTATTGAAACAAAGTCAAATATACAATGCAAATTAATAACTCATTACGCAAGGTGGTATGGAGATTCATGGCCATAAGGTCCCTCCACGCAAGTTGTGATCTTGGGATATGACCCAGTAGAAAGGAGCTGATCTTGGTTCTCTGCCTCATATAGCCTTGACAGTTGGTCCCTGAGTTTTGCAGTCCATCCACCAAGAACCTTTATGAGAACCGCAACATGATGCTTCCCATCTAGAGGGCTTGATGAAACACTGAAAGGATGCCATTGTAGCCATGATAGTTCCTTTACTTGGAGAAAGACAAAACTTAGTGCATTGTATCGCATATCTAAAAGTTGGACATAAAAAAAAAGTCAGTGAATGGTTTAGATTAGATGTAGGGAGGCTTTCGAAAAAAAATAGAGAGATTAAACAGAATATGTTACTCGGTGGTTTCGAAAGGACGAGCTCAAGAGTCCCACAGGGAAAACTCTTTGCAGAGATTACACCTACAGTCCTTCTTGATTGGCAAAACCTCAAGAAACGGTCGAGAATGAAAAGGAATATTCCTCCAGCAACTATGCTGAACAAGTAGTCACCAACGTGAAGTGCCAAGAAGACAACAAAGACAATATATAGTTGATGGGTGTAGAAGAAGAGCTCAAAGTAATGTTTCCTCACGTATTGTAACGAGGTAACCCACATAAGTAAACCAGCCACAAGACTGATAACTCCAGGTAACACTGCTATTCCTATAGCTTTCCACTCAAATAACTGAGAGACAGGGAGAGAGTAAGTTTTTAGAGAAAACAAATCTTGGAAATATGTCTCTAAAAGTCAAAAAAAAACAAAAAAAAAAGGCAAGAGACTTACAAGCTCTAAAAGTCGACCTTGAATGGTCCATGCAATAACATAACAGAAGCCGTGAAAGGAGAAGAAAGCCATGGTGATATGACCAAGCCAAACGTGATACTTTGTAGCATGCTCGAAAGGGATATCAACAAGACGGAGGAGAATGGACCCTCTCGCGATTGGAAGAAACAAAAACACCATACATAACAGTCCAATCATCCCGAAACGGAGACCCGTTATCTCCAACAGAAGCATACTGAAGACGCACCATAATTGGAATGAGATGCAAAAAATATGAATAAAGAAGGGAAGTAACAACGAAAATGAGCTTTAAGAACCTTCTATCCTTGGGAAGCACATGGAAGAGATCAAGAAGGTCAATATCCCTCATGGTATATGCATAGATAGCCCAGAGGAAGAAGACAGAGAAGAACATAATTCCAAGAAACTCAGCTGCTGAAACAACTCCAAATGGTCCATCCACAAGAACAGGAAATGTCCACAACCTGAACTTTGGGAATTTCGATATATTCTTCCTTCAAAATCCACCGAAACAAATATCGAATTATAATTTGACAGAATCCAAAATGACTTGCTGTAAATGATATGAAATCATCCATATGTGATTTTATAAACATGAAATACATCAACAATATAATACAGCTATAATTATATGTATTTTTGTACATGTAATTATAAAAACTCAAAAATCTTTTTCATAAGAAAATAAAATCTCGTACATTATTTGTATCTAATTTGAAAATATTTTAAATTATATTTTTTTAAAAACTATGCTTTAAATTTACTGAAGTATTATATGTGTATATTTATTCTTCAACTAATAATTAATTATGCAAAATTATGATTAGAATACTCAACCGTTAAAAAGTATGACGGAAACCTTTATTTTTACCGTTAACCAGTTAACGGTTGATTATTGTGTTCCTAATTTTCCGCAGTCAACTATTAGTTGATAAATAATTCTTCACAAGTAATACTTGAGTATTAAAATTGCTGATTCAAATACTTGAAAAATTAAATTTCTATTTTCCACGTGTTTACATCATTTATAGATGCAAATATGCAATATCAATTAATAATAATTACAGAATGTTTGTGCACACTGAATACAGATGCAAATATGCAATATCAATTTATAATAATTACAAAATGTTTGTGCACACTGAACACATTTTCCTTTGATTTCTTCGGAGTGAGAGAGATTATAAATAAATAAAGTTAATAAAAAGAGGAAACACTAAGGTAATGAATTTGGACCACACTTACTTAGTGAACACTTTCTCGTCTCCGGAGATGATCAGATAAAGAGAAGCTAAGACGGAGATAACAAGAATTGGACAACTGAAAATCAAGAACATGCTTCCTACAAATTTGGAGGATGAATAAGGAATTATTAAAAAAATTAGACATTTTTTCAGAGAATTCCAAGAAATGTAAAACCTGTGGTGCCAAAGAGAGTGTTGGAAGAAACTGCTCTCCAGTTTTTAAGTATTCCATCGCCGAGTTTCCCTGGGTACATCACAAGGAAAACAATCCATGCAACGAAGATCACAGACATTACAACTTTCAGAATCCATTTAAACGAGGAAGCCACCACGGATAATGAAGATGACGATGATGACTCCTTAGACAAAAGAGGGCTTTCATGATCATCCATCGTTACTCTCTCTCTCTATCTCTCTCAACTTTGTGAATCTTTAACTTTGGTGTCTCAGTGCATAGTGATAAGAGGTTGCTCAAACGCATCATCAGATTTAAAGGAGACGTTATGAGAGAAAATTCAGGTGATAATTAGATAATAAAAACGATAAATTGTGAACCATTCAAGGTTACATCACTCGCATTAATGAAAGATTCCCTCCAACATCAATCCTAGCACACAAGTATATAAACAAAATCGTTAAAACAATTACACCAAAAAAAAAATCGTAAAAGCAAAAGAGTAAAGGGGAAGAATGCAATTTACATGTGATTGTAACGGTACTTGGGAGATACTGGCACGTCTCATTTCAACCACAAGTAAGGGACGGTGAGTAGTCACTAACGTATATAGATAAGATGGTTATTATGACGAGTGTGATGTTTGGATAACTTTTTCTTTAATATTAATTAATAGAAAAATTTGTTTCATTGACTGTAATTGATTTTGTTATATATACTATCTTATAAACGAGAGGGAAAGAGTGTGACTGGTTTAACATAACCAAATATCTACAAGATTCGATATACCATAAACCAGACTATACAACAACTAATATTTGGTTATCTAATACTCTTCCTTAAGATGACATGTATATGTTGGAAAATGCCATCTTGCGCACATAAGTGAGGAGTAAAGCATGACACAAAGACTTAGTGAACATATCGACAAGTTGAGTATCAGTCCGAACATGTAAAGTCTTTATCAAACTTGCCAGTATCTTCTCTCGCACAATGTGACAATCACTCTTCAAGTGCTTTGTTCTCTCATGAAAAACATCATTATTAGCAATATGTGTTGCTTCTGTAGAGTTACAAAAGAAAGCCACTGGTTGTTTTTGATCAGGAGCCAGAAATTCCTTAAGAAGTTTCACCAACCAAGCAACTTCTCGTACTACAAACTCCATGGCACGATATTCAGTTTCTGCATATGAATGAGAAACAGTATCCTGCTTCTTGGACTTCCATGAAATAAGTGATGGACCGAGAAACATACAGAAACCTGAAATAGACCGTCTTGTATCAGCACAAGAAGACCAATCAGCATCCATAAAGCATTTTAGAAGTAGATTAGAGTTCACAGAATAAAAAACCCATTTGCCAAGCTTGCCTTTTAATTAATGAAGCACTTTGTAGGCTGTTTGAAAATGAGACTAGTTTGGAGCAGAGGAAATTTGACATAATCGATTAACAACAAAAGTTATATCCGGACGAGTTATGGTGTGATACATCATTTTTCCAACAAGTCTTATGTAGATAGTAGGATCAGGCAAAACTGGCTCAGGACTATCTTAAACAAGCTTAATGCTTGGATCCATTGGAATAGAAGATGGTTTACAAGCCATGAGACCAGTTTCCTCAAGCAACTCCAATACATATTTGTAATGACTAATGGAAATTCCTTCTTTTGATCTTGCAATTTCCAATCCCAAGAAATAACGTAGAGGACCAAGATATCGTAATTTGAAAAACTTCTTGAGATCTTCTTTGAGTTGTGTAACACTAGCAATGGATGATAATATCATCAACATATACCAAATCAACAACATATTTCCCATTCATGTGGTGAATGAATAAGGTGTGATCTGAATGTGATTTCTGAAATCCCAGAGCCATTAAAGTGGAACTAAACTTCAGAAACCACTGTCTTCAAGTATGTCGTAGACCATATAACGATTTGTTAAGTCTACAAACTGGATTAGGAAGTAGAACAGTACCCTCTTTTGGTATAACCTGGAGGTAAGGTAATATATATCTCCTCATCAAGATCACAATTAAGTACGGCACTGGATATGTCCATATGCGCAAGACTCCATTGTTTCACTGCTGCAACAGCTAATAAAGTCTTGACAGTAGTCATTTTAGCCACACGAGAAAATGTATCAACAAAATCTATCCCCTCCTGTTGTGTATAACCTTTTTCTACAAGACGTGCCTTATATCGTTCCAACGTACCATCAGCATTAAGCTTGACCTTGTAAACCCAATGACATCCAATGGCATGTTTACCATCAGGAAGAAAAACAATTTCCCATGTATTTCTACCCTCCAAAGCATTAAGTTCTTCATTCATGGCTTTGATCAACTCATCAAACTTCTTAGCTTGAGTAAAAGAAGATGGTTCAGGATGATGTATTACATAACAAATGTAGCGCTTATAAGTTTCAGAGAGTTTATCATATGATACATGTGCTTCCAAAGGATAAGGAATATCGGTGGCAGTCATATTGCAATAATAATTTTGATGGTAAGTTGGTACCTTAGAAGATCGTTTCTGACCAGTATCTGGAACGACAGGATCAGTCGAAGCATTTTCAGAGTTCACAACTGTAGAATCTTCATTAACAACCACATGAGTTTCATTAACCACTGCAGAAGGTTCAGTAGTCTTTGGTTCCATATCATCAGGCATAGGAGAACCAAAAATATGTGGGAGATCTTCAGATTGATGGAAAGGAAAAATATCTTCATGAAACACCACATTTCAAGAAATAGAAATGACATTGGTTTCCAAATCCATAACCTTATAACAAAATTCCGTGAAATAGAAATCCACATCTATCCAAGAAAGATTATATCTTAGCTCTTGGTTGAAATTTATGTCTATTTTAGAAGAAGTAGACACATAACAAAGGCACCCAAAAATACGTATGCATGTATAATCTGGTTGCTTAGAAGTAAGCATTTGATAAGGAGATTTATCCTGAAGCAAAGGCGTAGGAAGTTTGTTGATTAAGAACACCGCAGTAAGAATAAAGTCTAACCAATACTCAAGTGCTAGCTTAGACTGAAACATCAAGGAACGAGCAACATTTAATATATGTTGATGCTTCCTCTCAACCATTGAATTCTGTTCTGGTGCCTCAGGACAAGAATGAAAAGATTGTATCCCTTTTTCCTTATACAGAGCATAAAAATTTAGCTTAGGGGCATATTTAAATCTCACTCCTCTGACTTTTGTTTTGTATTCCGTGTGTAAGTACTTCATCTTTAGTACGCAGAAGATAAACCCAAGTGACTCTAGAATGATCATCCATAATTGTCAAGAAGTATCTATAACCTTCAATAGAAGTCAATGAGAAAGGTCCTCAAGTATCAATATGTAACAAGTCAAAAGATTTGATACTCATGTTGTTTTGAGAAGGAAAAGATAAATGCTTTTGCTTTGCAAGAGAACAAATGGCACAATGAAAAATTATTTTATTTCTTTGGGTAATGCCTAATACAGTGGACATTGAATCAGTCTTTTGTATGGAAGGGTGCCCTAATATATTGTCCACAAGGTAGAATCAAAAATAACATTAACACAGAAACTTGAAAGTCTTGAAGAGAGCTCTCCAATTGATGATTAATCCAGAACGTATAGGTTTGAGATTTCTTCACCCTAACCAATCATCAATCCTATGGAAAGATCATGAATCATACAAGATCCACTATCAAAAGCAACTTTATAACCCAAGTCTCTTGTCATTTGGCTAACACTGATGAGGTTTAATCTGAAGTCTGGGATATACATAACATTATTTAAGATTAACTTCTCATTCAGTTGGACTTGTCCAGTTCCAATTATTTTCACATCAAAACCAATTGGTAGACTAACAGACTGATTAATAATTTCAGATAATCTTAGGAACTTGTTTCTAACATTACAAACATGGTGAGCTGACTCCACTATCAATAATCCATGATGCAGTAGATAGGACATTTACAGTAGCATGTAAGATGATATCACTCAAATTACCATAAGGAGTGAATTACTATCTCAAATAAGAGGTTCAGTGTAGTACTTAGGGATCGAATCCACAAGGTCTCTAAGATTACTCAAGAGATTTACGTATTCAAAATATAGCTAGACTAGAAATTGGTTTAAACGATTTAAAACAGTAATTAAAAGAAAGTGAACAAATGATTATTCAGTAGCTTGAATTTGAAGCAGTTTTCAGATAGAAATGTGGCTATACTTAGGTATTATCTCAGGTATCAGTATGTAATTGATTTCTGACTTTAAGGTTTTAATTGTTCATGAATTCAAACATAAATGACGAAACCAAACAGGTTTCCTTGTCTAGATCTCAGATCTCAACTTTTGTATTTTGAACTCAAAAAACAGCCAATCAATTATCCTTATGGACAATCGATCGATACACCTTTCAAATAATTGATCGATACGAGGATGCTTGCATCGATCGACAACTCTTCTAGCAAGCTTTACGAACAGGTTATTATTACTCTCAACTCTCTAGACTAACTGTTGTATGACTCTAGTTAGTTAGATCAAACTAGTTAGGGTTCAGGTATTGAGTAAATAGATATTTGTCTCAATTTAATCCTAGGGTTTAGATTTAAGGGTGATCAATTCTAAATCTAGTGTTAAGCTTAACTAGGTTGAAAAACTAATTTAAAACACCTTAGTAGTAGTAATAATATCAATACATAGATTAACCGAATGAGAAACCTAAATCTAACAAATGAGATTACCCAGACATATTCATAAGAGAAAAGGTTATAATGGTATGAATAAAACTTATTGTGTAAACAAGAAACAAAGTAGAATAAAAGTAAGGAAACAAAGGAGTTCAAGATCTTCTCTGTTTTCTAGTCTCAGATCTATCTCTCCAAACTCCTAAAACTCTCTTCCTTCAATGGTAAAACAAGTTGCTCTTCTCCAAACTAGGTCTAGAAGGTCTCTAAGCAAGTCCTTTCTTAAAAACGATACAAAACCCTAATAATATAGCCTACAGGCAGCCAGAGACTTTTACTGCAATTAATATAAATTTTGTGAAACTTGATGTCTTCTAAATTGTTGTTAATTCGCGGATGGCATAGGCATCGATCAATTCTGAGAGTGTTGCGTCGATCGGGCATAATGGGTCACCATCGATCGTTTCTCCTCTTCCATCGTCGATAGATGTTTCATTTCGGCAGGAGCTTTCTTCAAAGTCTCCAAAATGTTCAAAAAACATCCATTTTCTCCATAAATGCCTGAACCTGTAAATTACTCTAAAAAGGTTCCAAATACTTATGAAATACATGAAAATCATATCTAGGTCATGGTTAAAAATGGGTAAAATCCATGACTTATCAACACCCCCAGAGTTACCCTTTAGTTTTTCCTTGAGCAAAACAAACATGTAGTCTTGTTGAAAAGAGGTTTTAGAAAATAGCAGGGATTCACAAAATTCTCAAACATACAATCATAATCACTACAATACTACAGCCACATCGAATAGGTGTCAACCCGAGAAATACTTTATATACATTATCCTAGTTTATCAACAAAAGCATTCTACAACAACTTACCAAATACTAGTTTGACTTACCCCTCTACTATCCTCATTTCTTACAGGAAAATAAAGTGCAGGCTTTACCTTGGGAGTATCGATCATAAGAAGCTTGGACTCTTACTCCATCAGGTATCTGAGTAAACATGTAGTCATATTTTGGTTTCTTTTCTCCCTATATCCCTCTCAATGCCAGTGAATAAGATACGTACTAATGCCTTCCATGTTATTCGCTTTGTATTTGGACAAAGTGTAGGCGAATAATGGGGTCATCGGTAATGTACCTACCCCTCGCTTTCACAGTGTGTGATCATTCCTTTGAATTAGAATATTGGGGTTATCGGTAATGTACCTACCCCTCTGCATCTTAGGAAATCATCTCAATATTTTTTTATTTTTTTTTTAGATGCCGAAGAGAGGAGAGAAAGAAACAAAAAAATTACAGACTCATACCTTTCAGGCCTGAAGAAGGAATCCGATCCAATGTATACCAAGCCCCAAAGCAAGGAGATCAATCATATTTGGTGCTTTTTCTTTACTCTAATTGGCAGTGTGTGGAGGTTATTTATCAGACCCTCCTCACAAATAGAGATCAGTTTCGATGTCTGAATCATCACCTCCTTCATCCGCCTCTTGGGTATTAGCATCCATTAAGCGTGCGTAGTCGTCTCCTCTACCATCCAGGCTGAACAATTCCTTTTTATTGCTGCTACATCCGCTCTCTGTTGGATCTCCAGTGTATACCTACGAAAAGGATACAGCATGTACCTCGGGAATGTATTCCACATAGAAATTTTGGTTATCTATCAAAGGGCGTTTAACTAAATTTTCCATGTCGAAAGTCATTAGTATAGTTCCAGCGTTTCGGCATATTCGTTCTTCTTTAACGTCAATGACAGCTCCAGCAGTAGCAATAAAAGGTCTCCCTAAAATGAGGGGATCTTTTGGCTCTTGTTTGTATCTAAGCACTACGAAGTCCGTCGGTATAAAACAATCGTTAATCCTTATCGGTGTATCCTCGAGGATTCCTTCGGGAACTCTGACAGATCTATCGGCAAGGACCAAGGTAATGGGGGTTGCCAAAAAATTTTCATACCCTAAAGAAATTGCAACGGAGTAAGGCATGAGATTAATGCGAGATCCAAGATCACAGAGGAAGCGCGGGAAACATGTGTCTTGTATATGGCAATCTAGGACAAAACTACCAGGATTAGATTGTTTAACCGGAGTTCCTCCTTGACTTATGGCGCTTACTTCCTCTGAAACCTTCATCACATTAAGTTCCGTGGTTTAATAGTTTTTAGTGAGCATATCTTTTACATACTTCTTAGTGGGAGGTGCTATGTGCGTAGCATCACTCAGTTCCAGTTCTATTTTCACCTTGTCGAAGGCTTTCTTACATATAGCTTTTTCTAGCTCCTTCTTAGTTTGTGATTTGATAGGAGGGAAAGGGGGTAATGCACTATAGATCTGTTCTGTCATAGGTTCGCTAGGGATTGTGTGTCGATCGACGTGATCGCGATCGTGTCGATCGATCTCATGCTCTTTAGAATGATCGATTGCAACATTTTTTATGTTGATCTATCTCTACTTCTCCATCCGAATCGTCCTTCTCCTCATCTGGAGAAATCGTATTCTCCTTTTCATTGGTAGATTGTTCTCTTCTAGGAAAAGATGCCGGAATTTGGTTAGGGTCATCGAGAGAGGAGGGCGGAGGGACGTCCTTGCCAACCTTTTTGGCACTAGTACATTTAGTGTTTGTAGTAAGTTGTTATCCACTTCGCAGCATAACGGCACTGACTTTACATCTCGGGGTTGAGTCAGTACTGCCGGGAAGACATCCTTTTTCTCTCTTCATAGAAATAGCATTTTCAGCTACTCTACTTTCCAACTCCCGGATGCAATCACGAAAGACATTAGCTTTCTCTATCATTGTACCATAGACGTGTTTCATCTTCTTATTTAATTCGGCTAATAATCTCCAATTACAAGTATATGCTTGATCTAAGGTAATACCTTTCCTTACATTATCAATCCGAAATGTTTCAGGTTGGCTTTGCTTTCTTAAGAAAGAGTAGAGGGATTCTAGATACTTTATTATTTCAGCTAGATCAGGGCTAGCTGTAGAGTCTACGGTTTTGCCTCTCTCTACGTCCATCATCTCGTAAGATTTCTTCGTTGCTATGTTTTTAATAAGGCGTCTCGCTTCTGCGGGACTCCAAGTGATGAAACTCCCTTCATTAGTTGTGTCTAAAGTGATCTGATAATCTAAGGTAACACCTCTATAAAAGATGTTGAGGAATTGTTGTTCTGGATAACTGTGATGGGGGCATTGAAGTTGGTAACTCTTGAATCTTCCCCAGGCGTTTTTAATAATTCACGTGGATCTTGTCGAAAAGCGGATATTTTCTTCGTCACATCCCAGTAGCGCATATCGTCGAAGAAATGTTTAAGAAAGGCAGCCCTAATCTCGCTCCAACAGGTAAGAGATCCTGCTGGTAATCGATTGAGCCATTTCTTAGCTTCCCCTTCTAGAGAGAAGGAAAATAGCTTACATCAATTGTGCTCAACTATCAATAATTCTTCTAAGTTTTCAATGTGATCTTCGGGATTCTCTGCGGTGAATCCATGGAAAGGGTTTCGACATACCATAACGTAATAATTAGAGTTAAACTCAGATTCTTTGGTATTGTCTTCTGGTATCTTAATAGTGGACCTGTTGGAATCGGTCCTACCAGTATTTTGGTAGTTTTGCAAGGGAAATTTTATTTTCATATCTTTGTGTAAGATGGAATGTAATCTCACAGCGATTTCAGTCCCCTGTTTTATTTGGATTTGGCTAATTTCATTGCGTAATTTACTTATTGGTTAAGTTTGGACTACTTATTTATTAAATGTGGTAAGTAAAGACTTATCTGCTTCCGGCGGGTTGGTGTCGAGCGATGGTGGAATGTTAGTGTCGATATAATTTCGCAAATGTGTTTCCCCCGTTTCACGATTTTCCTCATCGATCGATGCTGGACCGAAATCTATGTTCTCCATTCTTTGAGTACCTGTGTAAGCAGAAGAAGAAAGAAAACTCAGTAACTTTTAGAAAAAAGTCTAAACTAAATTTTAAGCTAAATCTAATGGTAATAAGAAAGAGTCCCCAGCAACGGCGCCAAATTTGGTATCACTCAAATTACCCTAAGGAGTGAATTACTCTCTCAAAAAGAGGTTCAGTGTAGTACTTAGGGATCAAATCCACAAGGACTCTACAGATTACTCAAGAGATTTAAGTATTTAAAATATAGTTAGACTGGAAATTGGTTTAAACAATTTAAAACAGTAACTAAAAAAAAGTGAACAAATAATTATTCAGTAGCTTGAATTTGAAGTAGTTTTCAGTTAGGAAGGTGGCTAGACTTAGATTTTATCTCAGGTATCAGTATGTAATTGATTTCTGAAATTATGGTTTTAACTGTTCAAGAATTTAAACATAAATGACGAAACCAAACAGGTTTCCTTGTCTAGATCTCGGATCTCAACTTTTATATTTTGATCTCAAAAAGAGTCGATCGATTATCCTTATGGACAATCGATCGATACACCTTTCAAGTAATCGATTGATACGAGGATGCTCGCATCGATCGACAACTCTTCTAGCAAGCTTTACGAACAGGTTATTATTACTCTTTAACACTCTAGACCAATTGTCGTATGAATCTAGTTATTTAGATCAAACTAGTTAGGTTTTACATTTTGAGTAAATAGATATTTGTCTCAATTTAATCCTAGGGTTTAGATTTAAGGGTGATCAATCCTAACTCTTTTGTTAAGCTTAAGTAGTTTGAAGAACTAATTTAAAACACCTTAGCATTAGTCATAATATCAATACATAAATTAACGAAATGAGAAACCTAAATCTAAAAAATGAGAATACTCAGACATGTTCATAAGAGACAAGGTTATGATTGTATGAATAGAACTCATTGTGTAAACAAGAAACAAAATAGAATAAAAGTAAAGAAACAAAGGAGTTCAAGATCTTCTCTGTTTTGTAGTCTCAGATCTATCTCTCCAAACTCCTAAAACTTTCTTTCTTCAATGGTAAAGTAAGTTTCTCTTCTCCAAACTAGGTTTAGAAGGTCACTAGACAAGTCCTCTCCTAAAAACGATACAAAACCCTAATAATATAGCCTACCGGCGGCCAGAGACTTTTACTGCAATTAATATAACTTTTGTGGAACTTGAAGTCTTCTAATTGGTTGTTAATTCGCGGATGGCATAGGAATCAATCGATTCTGAAAGTGTTGCGTCGATCGGGCATAATGGGTAACCATCTATCGTTTCTCCTCTTCCATCTTCGATCAATAATCCATTTCGGCAGGAGCTTTCTTCAATGTCTCCAAAATGTTCCAAAAACATCTATTTTGTGCCTGAACCTGTAAATTACTCTAAAAAGGTTCCAAATACTTATGAAATACATGAAAATTATATCTAGATCATGGTTAAAAATGGGTAAAATCCATCGTATTTGACACGGTATTGCGTCTTTCTTCTGCATCAAATATTTCATGGTAGCATGGTCGGTGTGCACGATTGCTCGGGCGCTGACCAAATACTGGCGGAATTTTTCAAATGCGTAAACTACAGCAAGTAGTTCTTTTTCCGTTGTTGCGTAATTCCACTTCGCCTCCTCGAGCGTGCGATTGGCGTAATATATAGCATGCAGCCTTGTCTTTCCTCTGTCCTAAAACTGCTCCTACAGCAAAATCGCTTGCGTCACACATTATTTCGAAAGGAAGATTCCAATCGGGCGCTTGCACGATGGGAGCAGAAATAAGAGATTTCTGTAATTCGCCAAAAGCTTCCATTCATTCCGGTGTGAAGTAAAATTTGGCTTCCTTACACAGGAGGGCAGTAAGGGGTCTAGCAATCTTGATAAAATCTTTGATAAACCTCCTATGAAATCCAGCGTGTCTGAGAAAGATTATAACGTCTTTTACGTTTGTTGGTGCAGGTAATCTGGTTGTTACTTCTATCTTTGCTCGGTCCACTTCTATTCGGGCTGCAGAAGTGGAGGAACAGGGGCAATGTCTTCTTTCTCATTCGACTACTGTTTTTTGGCTGAGGTCACTGCTTCAAATCTAAAAGAAGACAAACTTGTGAGTAGTTTGTCTCTATTTCAAATCTAAAAGAAGACAAACTTGTGATCTGTTATGTGTCCTCACGTTCTTTTTTTGCAGCATCTTCCTGTGGCAGCTACGCGTTCTACTGCTTTGAACAAACAATGCCAAGAGATGATACTAGTGAACAAAGAGGGAAATTCATGGACTGTGAGTTTGCGATTTAGCGAATCAGGCGGCATGTATTACATCAGAAGAGGCTGGAGAAAGTTCTGTTTTGATAACAGATGCGACATATTTGTGTTCAATGTGGTTGGAGATGGGAAAACTTCTCCACTGATGTGTGTATGTGCGGAAAGCAAAGAGTGTTTTGAAATACTGAGTAAACACTTGAGAAGAAAGAGTGGTGAGTCTTTTGTGTTGGAGTTGACTTGCTTGTTCTGTCTTTAACTTGCTGGTTCTTTCTTTTACTACATTGCTTCTGGTTTAACTTGCTTGTTTTGTCTTGTTTTACAGGTTACATTGCTTCTGGCTCAAATTCCTCGTCTCTTTGTTTCACTGGTCGTACTGCCTAAGGTTGTAATGAATGTACTAGCTAGGTCTTTTGCTTTGTTTCCTTTTCATCACTCTTGTAAGCTAATTGGTTTGTACTCTGCTTCTCCTGGACTTCCACTAACTCAGCCGTTAAGTTCAATAACCCAGCTGTGTATTTCAGTAACTCAGCCATTAAGTTCAATAACCCAGCCGTATATTTCAATAACCCAGCCGTGGATTCCAATAACTCAGCCATTAAGTTGAATAACCCAGCCCTTAAGTTTAATAACCCAGTCGTGTATTTCAATAACTCAGCTAGAAAGTTCAATAACCCAGCCATGTATTTCAATAACTCAGCCGTGTATTTAGTTAAATCAATAACTCAGCCGCTTTATGTTATTTACTCAGATTTTCATATTTCAATAACTCAGCCGTGTATTTAGTTAAATCAATAAATCAGACACTTTATGTTATTCACTCAGATTTTCATATTTCAATAACTCAGCCGTGTATTTAGTTAAATCAATAACTCAGCCACTTTATGTTATTTACTCAGATTTTCATATTTTAATAACTCAGCCGTGTATTTAGTTAAATCAACAAATCAGCCGCTTTATGTTATTTACTCAGATTTTCATATTTTAGTAGAACTATAACTTATATATAAACATTAAAATCAATAACTCAGCTTTAATTAATCCATAACTCAGCTTTAATACAACCAATAGTGTATAATTGAAATTGCAAAGGAAATCAAAATATTAAAATTGCAAAGAAAATCAAAATATTAATACATCTTCACCACTCCCTTGTGTCAATAATCACACTCATCGGTTCAAACTCACAGAAGAACAGCCCAATCTCTTTAATCCAGAAACAACGGTCACACATGTTGTCACCCTTAGTGTCAATGCTCCACAGGCCGATCCAGTTTCTGTCCCCAACAGCACAACATTGGCAGCTGGAGAACGATGGTATAACCGATGAAATGAACTCAAACTTCTTTCCACAGAAGTCGTCACCAAGCAACAAACCCCATTCCCATTTCACAGATCGTACTTGTTTCCCAATCCTATCAGCAGATTCCCTAATAAAACGAGCAAAATAATCCTCATCATCCCAAAAGGTTCTCCTAATCATCGCGTATGTATACACGGAACGCTCATATCCTGCATCCGGTGCACTCTTAATGAGAGTAAGTCCTTCTTCTTGAAGGTCAAATGTGAAGAACAACTGGACACCCTTGATATATTGTGTGCTTAGGTTTCCCTCAGCGTAGCAAGTTGGGAAGAACGAAATAGGCATAGCCGTTCTCCAAGGAAATGATAGCAAATCAAAAAAATGATATATCCTCCACCGCTCTATTAATGCCTTCATTGACTTGCACGTTGCTCTAAAGTTATAAAGATCTTTAGTGGAATTACTGGACACACGTTCAACAACTAACACTTGAATTTCTTCAGGCATTTCGAGAACCGGGAAACCTTCCATTTTCTAAGATAATCAGTTTGTGTAGATACGGGTGAAACTGATTTCTTCTTTAAATAGAGAGTTGAAAAGGGGTCTTCTTATGCGACGTTTAAGAAAAATCGTTCATATTCTGGCATGGCGACCTTTCGGGTTCTAAGATAGCTCAGCCGTAATAAATAAATAACTCAGCCGTAACATATGTATAACTCAGCCGTAACATATGTATTACTCAGCCGCAGCATTTCGTATTTTTGGGCGGGAATTAAATAACTCAGCTGTAACATATCAATAACTCAGCTAGAAAGTCTAACTTAAGCGCGACCTTACGTATTCTTCAATAACTCAGCCGCAAGTTTCGTAGTTTTGGGAGGAAACTAAATAACTCAGCCTCGTTGTGTAACTTAATCGTGACGTTTGGCATTATATACCTCTCTATATATAGTCTTCCTCATCTAACACAATCTCATTAGGTAAATTTCTTAAGATTTTTCTCTTATTTGTTGCTTTCTCTCGTATCATAGAAAAAGTTATGTCGGCTGTTGTCCCTGGTTGGTCTCTAAGGTTAGCGAGCAGTGTGAATGCTATTCTAAGCTCGGCAGATCAGAATAACCTACCCTTTCTAAATCCTGGGGTGGGTCTAAATGTTTCCAAAACCACCGTAGAGTGGTTTACATTCTTGCATGATCTATCGGTTTCGCTCCTGCCCATTCTTCGAGAAGGGTGGGTTCATGAGTGGTCTACTTACCGTGTCATTCCCGCTCATTTTAAGGAACGCTGGTTTCTTAAACTCGCTGTAAGCATCCATTATGTATCCATATTAGATCTAACAACATTTTTATGTTTCTAATATTAGTTATGTTCTTTTTTTAGCGAAATAACACATGGGATCTGATCCATAATTTCGAAGTTTGGGAGAATTTTAATTGCGTTGCCAGAACGATATTTCGTCACCAAATGCGGATGCTGAAGAGGAATTGGGCGCATGGTGGCTAGAAGCCTGATTGGATGATAACTAGAGTTTGGCTTTCTCTCGTGGATATGTTTGAAGAGTTTGGATCTGATAACTTTGGTTTTAGAATGTAATTAGTCTTTTTATGTTAGTTGTTAAAAAAATCTCTTTGTAATGTTTAATTAACTCAGCCGTAACGTTTAATTAACTCAGCCGTAACGTTTATTTAACTCAGCCGCAGTATAGTATTAAGAGACTCAGTCGTTCATATTTTAATTACTCAGCCGTACTATAACTCAGCCGTAACGTTTAATTAACTCAGCCGTAACGTTTATTTAACTCAGCCGTATATTTACTCAGCATTTCATTTAACTCAGACGCAATATACTATTAAGAGACTCAGCCATTAATATTTTAATAACTCAGCCGTACTATAACTCAGCCGGTGTTAAACTATAACTCAGCCCTACCATGTCAATAACTCAGCCATAATAAGAAACATTAAAATTAATAACTCATCTGTAATACAACCAATAGTCTACATAATAGAAATCAATTCGACACTTTTAAATCGGACAAGTTTTCACATTATGACCACTCTGTCTACAACGAGAACATGTGTGTTCCTTCCTAGGACGTTTGTTTTCAAGTGCAACCTCTAAAGCAGATTTCATCCTATTTTTCTTAGGCCTTCCTGGCCGAAGAAGAATAAACGGGGGAAAGCATGGTAGGTTAACCACGTTATCTGGAACTGGTAGCGCTGAATCCACCGGCATGACTGAATGAGCCTATGCGCTCACCAAATAAGCGCTGGTATAGTAAGGACTGCATAGGGATATACGACAAACATTCCTGGACTCCGCTGCAGCAATTGCATGCGAACATGCACTTTCTCCCTTCCATGTTAACAACATGCAAAGACTCACCATATGTAACTTTAGTGTGATGAGCATCGATTCTTTGTACAGTCAACAGTCTTGCGGTAGTAACACGACCCTATTATAAATAAACAATGAAAAACATAAGAGGCTGAGTTATGAAATCTAATAAGGCTGACTTATTAAATGACACAGCTGACGTATGCAATCTATTTAGGCTGATTTGTCATTGTTACAACTGAGTTATGAAATCTATATAGGCTGACTTATCGTTGCTACACCTGAGTTATGAAATCTATTTAGGCTGACTTATCGTTGCTACAGCTGAGTTATAGAATATTTAGGCTGACTTATTGTTGCTACAGCTGAGTTATGAAATCTAATTAGGCTGAATTATTTAATAATTATGGCTGACTTACAAGTAGTACTTTCTCTACAGCACGTGTAAGCATGGTTCGCTGCGATTCAGCATCCTCTCTCCGTTCAGAAAACCATCTAGTCATCATAACCCGTATCGATTATAGTAGTCGAACAATGTTAAGACCTCTAGCATTTTATAATGCTTTATTCATCGATTTTGCTATGTTCGTAGTCATCAAATTGTACCTTTCGCATGGGAAATGAACACGCACCAATAGTCGGACATCAGCTCTTTGGAGGTACCCATGAAGGTCAGGATTAATAGCTTCAATCTCCTCGAACATTACATTAAAGTCAGGAATCCTAAAACATCTTGCCGCTTTCTTCACCAGACGAAATACATCTTTTCCTTTGTACCGTCTCAAAATGTTCTTATATAAATGCTACGTGCAAATTCCATGAGAAGCCAACAGATACACATTTTGAATAGCCTTCCAAAACGAGTTATGCCTATCTGAGATTATCGCAAGACCCTTGTCGTCAAAAATCAAAATTTTAGTTGCATAAAAAACCAGTGCCACGAATCGTCATTTTCTGTATCAACCACACCGAAGGCCTTTGGAAAAATCTGAAAGTTACCATCTTGAGCTAGTGCTGTTAGAAGCGTCCCTTTGTATTTGCCATTAAAAAACATACCATCGACAACCACGACTTTGCGCATGAAAGGAAACCCATTTATGCTAGCACCAAACGCAATGAACACATATAAGAATCTTCCAAACTCTTCGATTTGGAGATGAGTTATTTTATCAGGATTTCCCTTCTTATCATGTATAAGTAAGAAGGCAAGTTTTCAAACCCGTTCTCAGGTGTTCCCTCATCGATTTCCCTTGCAAATTTCCGAGTCTTATATGATTTCCAATAATCCATCTGCACAAATGAATACAAATATGGTCAGTCACAATGTATTAATAACTCAGCCGAATCACTTAACTAACTCAGCCAGAACGTATAAATAACTCAGTAGGATGACTTAACTAACTCAGCCGTAACGTATAAATAACCCCGCCCAATAACTTAAATAAATCAGCTGCAGCGTTGAAATTTATATAACCCAGCCAAGTAACTTAGCTAACTCAGCCGCATCGTTCAAAGTTGATATAACCCAGACCAATAACTTAGTTAACTCAGCCGCATCTTTCAAAGTTTTTATAACTCAGCCTATTACTTAACTAACCCAGTCGGACGTTAATATAAGTCGCCCACAAAGTGTAGATATAACTCACAGCGTATAACCCAGCCCAACAACTTAGTTAACTCAGCTGCATCGTTCCAATAATCCATCTGCCCAAATGAATAGAAATAAGGTCAGTCACAACGTATTAATAACTCATCCGAATCACTTAACGTTGATATAAGTCAGTCTAACTAAAATAATTTTCTTGAAACCAAACTGTTTATTGAGAGCTATTCCGACACTCGCAGGTTGAATGGCCGGACCAACGTCACCGAGAAAGTTCTTGTACAATTGTCCTAAAATATCTGGTGTTGCTTGTCGAGATCGATTAGAACCCTCAATTACAGAACATGTATGTTCCGAGTCGTAAATACAAATATAGAATGTCGGGGAATCCCCTTGTGTTGAAGCACTAGCTCTCCAGAGACATCACAAACCCAACATTTAACAATGAGTAAATCTGGATTGGATACTTCCATATCAAAATCAAATCGATCTCTCACTGTAAGAAGTTTCAGTCGTCTTTCCAACTCAGCTTTACTCTCGTATCGTTGTCCAACAGAAAGGTTTAAAGAAGACATCTCCAACCTTAGAACCTTCGAATCCCCTTTAGATCCGCTCCAAATGTAAGAAGTTTCAGTCCTCTGAGATCTCTTTTTAGGCGGTAGTGTTGGTGAATCTTCATCTTGTGCTGGAGACTCACCGTTTGAGCTAAAGTTATCATCTTCGGATGACGCACCATCTGAGTCGTCGAACATGTCATATCGGCTTTCAACTTCCCCGTCTTCTTTGCCTTCTTCATCTTCTCCAACATCTTTCTGTTTTTTTTTTCATCCAAGATACTAGAGAAGTTATTCTCATTGTCTTCGTGTTCCTCCTCCAAACTAAAACCATCGTATCTAAATTCAACTTCTGAGACTTCTGCTCCTGAGCTGAAAACTGTAAACTGTACATAGAGACGTAATTTTTTCGATTTTTCTTAGGCTTAAAAAAATTTGCACTTGACGAGTATTGGAGATGTAAACTGGTGGCGTGTCGTGAGCCATTGTTTTCAAAGCTTTATTCGAGAACTGGTAGCTTAGCTGAATATGATGACTTAACTCATTCAATCCGTAATCTTCGAGTACTGACTTTTCGAGTTCGTCGTGTGTTGTTTTATCATCTGCATGCAGAACTATACATCCTCTGCTATCGGGTTGGAATACATATCTTTTTTCTTAATCCAGTTACCTGAAACAATAGTTACTGGATCCATAAGATTTTAGAGAAAGAGAAGAAGGTGAAGAACATAGATCTGCGTCTGTAACATAACCCCCAATTTCATGGTTGTAACGTTAAGAATGACATGGCAAATAAAAGCTGACATGGATGATAACATGGAAAATCAGTAATTCAGCCACCAAGCGAACACTTAAGTCAGCCACAATAAGTCAGCCACCACGTACACCGTAAGTCAGTCAAAATGTGAATACTACTTTAGTAATTAATCTTTTTCTACTAATCAGCCATAAAAAAGATGAAACACAATAAGTTAGCCGTATCGTCTAATAAATCAGCCGGCAAATGAATGCTATTGTAGTAATTAATCTTTCGCTAATAAGTCAGCCGTAATTCAGCTGAGTTTACTGTTACTCCATTTTATTACGGCTGATTAAAAATAACTCAGCCGTAAAAACCTCTCATAACTCAGCATGTCGACGATCATTTAACCACCCACGATAGTTAATTCAGCCGTATCGTAACTAGAAGTCAGCCGGATTTTCCAGAAAATCATCCCGCCGATGTATAAGTCAGTCATATCAGATGACCGTAACTCAGCCATTCTCACATAAACCAGCCCGATTTATTTAAGTCAACCGTAATGATAGTCTGAGTTATGTTCATAACTCAGCTTATTTCTCATAAGTCAGCTGCATTTTTTAAGTCAGCCGCAACGTAACTATAACTAGGCCATAACGAAATTCGTCTCGTATTACGGCTGAGTTTCATGCCGCATTCTTACGTGGAGTCGATTTTTGGCGTACGTGGCAGTAAAAAGTAATGGCATTCTTGTAAATACATTTTTCCTCACAACGTAAAAAAAGGGCACGCTGGGTATTAAAAAAAAGGTAGTAATAAAAAAAAGTTTTGTATGGTTTTCACAATAAGTAATAAAATTCATACTATTTGAGTTAACTTCCCTTGATTTTAACATACTATCTTTTTAGCTGCATTCACATTGACAGACGTTCCATCCTTCTTAGTTCTTGATTTGACCCACACTCTTAGCCTTGACACTTTTGATGGGTTGTCGCTAGCTTTAACCAGATCTTCTATCAATCTCACCATTCCTTTACGACCACAAGTGTGAGGAATCTGCTTCTGTCTTCTTTCTCTATAAGACTCGCTGACAACCTTGAAGGCGGTACTTGTCTTCTCTCAGAAGAATTTACGCCATTCAGTTGTATTTACATTCTTGGGTCGCAGGTCCATCCTTGCTTTAATGGTAGGAGCTTTCCTGAGTGAGGGTACCAGACGTGAATTTGATGCTCTCCACAAACATCCCATCTGCTTAAACAAAGCATCCTTTTTGAACTCTTCGTCCATGTCAAACCTCATCTGTAGTCATGTATGGGACAAACATGGTTAACATATAACCAAAATTAATAGTATAAGGTGATTCAGCTTACCGTAATAGATTTCCATAGCACAGTTCTGATATCTTCAGTAACCTTCCTCCAGTTATCAATGGTCACAGAAACATGTTCACGTACTAATGGACCCAAGTAGAAGATAACTTTACTGACCCTAGACCACGAGGTTCTCCCAAATCGGTGAATTCAACATGTAGCCGTTCATATGGAATCTTGGCAATATGTTTCATCTTCATTGCTCCTCGATGTCTTTTACGCTATGATGCAGTAACAGCTTCAGGAGTAGGTTCGGCTTCTTCCTCCATCTCGTTCTCTTCATCTTCCTCCTTGTCGTTCTGTTCGTCTTCCAAAATCTGATTCGGTCCTTCTTCCTCCATTACATTCTCTTCTTTTTCCTCCATTAAATTCTCTTCTTCTTCGTATTCAACCATTATATTCTATTCTTCTATATCCTATTCAGTCTGTTCTTCAATTTCTTTGGGTGTAATGTTGTCGAGGAATTACTCTTGTTCTCGATCAGTCTGCTTCTTCTTCTTCGGTGTTGTCGTCTTCCCTGTTGTTTTCTTCATACGCTTGTTCTTATGATTCCCCATCTTAATTCACCTGAAACATAAATGGAATATTAAGTGTCAATTTTTTTAAAAAAATGAAACAAAGAATAACGAACACTAAAAAAACACACAATGATAGGAAAATCAACAACACTAAGAATCATCAAGCAAGCAAGATCTACAATATAAATTAAAAAAAAACGCAGAAGTCTGCAATGTCACTATAAACAAAAAAACAATGCAAGACCAGATAATGGCGCATATTAACCCAAAAAAAAACGCAGAAGCAATATGAACCCAAAAAAAGATGATTCCTTTAAAACATAAATGCCTTCACAATCAGCCCAGGTATTTCTAGAATCATCAACCGAGTCATCAACATCCATATCTACCACTGCTGCCAATGGACCAACATCTGCATGACCATCTTCAGCATCATGTTCACTGTATATTCTTGTAGGACCTCACATAACTACAAACTAACTGGATGACTCGTCTACTCTGGAATAAAACACTTGTTTTGCTTGTGAGGCAAGGATTTATGGATCTTTAGCAAAAGCCATTTGGCTTTGGTTCAGGTTGAGTAGTGAAGCCATCTTCGACCTTCACTCCAGTACCTATGTTTTCCTATAGACAGTGGAATACATGAATGTAGAATGTGTTGTAGTCGATCATTCCACCACTCTGCCATAGTAAGTTACTAAATCAATCATCTGAGAAGTGTCTTTTGCACTAGATCGACACATAGCTGTTGCCTCATATACAATACAACTGTTTTGAGTTTGCCTGTCAACTGAAATGGTGTGAAACCGCAGTCCGTTAATGATATAGCCAGTTTAAGACCTTGTGCTTGAACGAGGATCGTAAGCTAATCACTTCACTGTTTCTTCGTGATTCTCTGAAGTAGTTGTTATTTATAAATAATAAGGTAAGTGTCAATACATATCTATAAATAATAAGCTAAGTGTCAATACAATTATTGCTTAGATTAGGAACTTGCCTGATCTTTTAACCAAGACACAAATGTCCTTGTATGGGTTCTCCATAACGTTGTTGCATTACGTCTACATCTTTCATTAGTGTCTTGTAGATGTTTTAGGTGCATGCTGCAAATGGAACACATGACAAGTTATTAACATCTCAATATACAAGCATTCAGTAGTTAATTATTTTAAAAAAATACAACACATACTCTACATAAGGTTCCACGATTGCCATATTCTAAATCACAGCAAGATGAACAATTTCCATATCCTTTTCCGATAGCACACAACAAGTGCCTGCGGATATTGGACGGCCCTTCAGAATAGAGCTTCTGATATATCATGGATTTTACCCGTTTTCATATATGATTTATATATGTTTTTGGAAACAAAAGGATACTTTTAGTATCTTTTGAGAGCTTTTACAGATTCAGGTACTAACTGGTGTAAAACATGCATTTTGGAGCTAAAATGGAGACTTTGTGAAGATATGAGCAAAACGATGTTTAAGCTATCGACCGATGCACGTTGAGAGCAATCGACCGATAGATGACATTTTACATCGATCGATACATAAGTTATCCAAGCGATTAAATGAAGATTAGAAGCCCTAATTGCTTCACAAGAGTTTTAATAATTTACACACTAAGTAGTCTAGATAGACAACTTTGGAGACCTTTTAGACCTAATTAGGAGAAGCATCTAGCTACCCTTTGAAGAAGAGTTTGACGGAGAGAGAGATCTGAACTACAATTCCAGAGAAGATCTTGAACTCCCTTTTTACTTCTTGTTTCTTTTTATTATTATCTTAAAGTATTATTCAGACCATCATGACTTTGCCTCTCATGAATATGTTTGAGTAGTCTCTCTTGTTAGATTTAGGTTTCTCATTAAGGTTGACCCACATTGATTTGAACCATTATTAGGGTGTTTAAAATATAGTTCTCAATCTAGTTATCAATGAATGCAAAGGTCAAGGACTGATCACCCTTGCCTCTGATTTTAGGATCAATTTGGACAAGCGACAACTTGGCAAATACCCTAAGTCTAAGTTAATTTAATGAAAACTAGATAATCCATTCAAACACACCTTTACCACTTGCTGGATGCGATATCGATTGACGAGACGATAGTCGTGTCGACCGATACAGCGGCATTTACATCGATCGATAGCTTCGACAGAAACATCGATCGATATTCCTTTCAGGTTATCGGACGATAGTCCTAACCCGAAATCCAGTAGAGTTAATCCTTAAATTCCTTAAGAGTTTGAATCTAGAACTATGAATAATAAAAACCCTTTACAACCTGCATGTATGTCATACCTGAGAAAATACCTAAGTTTAATTATCTTCTTTCTTCTTGATAAACCAATCAATCAATCAAGCATTAAGTTGCTATCTTTTAAGTTACTGTTTAAAATCTTATTGTCTAGCTTTATTTCGAAGACTTAATAATCTGTTGTGTAATTCTAGAGTCCTTGTGGATTCGATCCCTAAGTACTACGATTGAACCTCTTATTTGAGAGAGTAATTCACTCCTTAGGATTAAACATTTGAGTGATATCAAATTAGGCGCCGTTGCCGGGGACTCTTTCTTATTACCACCAGATTTAGTTTAGAATACAGTCTAGAATTTTTATTTATTGTTTACTTAATTCTTTTTCTTCTTTCTCTGATTAACAGGGAATCCAAGATGGAAAAGACAGATTTCGGCCAAGCATCGACCGACGATGTGACGCATACATCGAGCGATATGTTGACCGAGGAATCGATCGACATAAACCAACCCACATCGATCGATATAACCGAGCTACAAGCAGGTAAGTCTTTACTTACCGATTTAATTAATGAGGAAGTAGTCCCAAACGAACCAGTAGGTCAGTTATGCAAAAAAACAAATGAATTTACAGTTAAACAGGGGACTGAAATCCCTGTCAAAAACCATCCATCTTCAACCGAAGATGTAGAAAAATTGCAAGACTACTTAGATCCCATTAAGACCTATTCCAATAGGTCGGCTATCAAGTTACCAGATGATGAAGCAAATAAGTCTACGCTTCATTTTGACTACATCCATCTGGTACAAAAGAACCCCTTCTGTGGTTCTGTGTCAGAGCACCCCCATGAGCACATAGATTATCTAGAAGGATTCGCACTTAACGGTACTAATCGTTGTAAACTTTTTCCTTTTTCCTTTGGGAGGGAAGCCAGAAATTGGTTAAAACAAATACCAGCAGGATCCTTAACCTCCTGGAAAGACATTCGCACTGCTTTCATTAACGAATTTTTCAATGAGACGATATTGGGATGTGAGACATAAACTCTCCACATTCCTTCAAGGCCCGCGAGAATCTTTTAGAAACGCTTGGAGTAGGTTTAATAATCACCAGCGAGATTGTACCCACCATGGTTATTCTGAAGCAGAGCTTCTTACATTCTTTTATGGAGGTCTCGAGTTGGATTACCAGATCACGTTAGACAATGCGAGTAATGGAAATTTTAGCTCCAAGACCCCTGGAGAAGCAAATTATTTGATTAAGAACATAGCTATGGGTAAGTCTTATGAAATTAAAGATAGAGAACGATAAACTAGATCCAAGAACAAACCTCAAATAAATGAAATTAAGCAATCATTAGATTCCCTTCACTCTCTCGTTAGGAAAAAGGATTTTGATGTGATCCGCAGCGATAAGGATGTCCATTCCATTGAGCAAACCTTCTTTAGACCAGAAAGCCCTCAGGAGTATACATTTAACATAGATAGTTTTACCCAAGGCTATGACACTTCTATTGGATTAAACAAAGGAAGGGTCAAGGCCAGGATGAACCGCGTCCTCACAGAAAGTCAGAAATTAGAGTATACCCTAGATGTCAGGCTAGACAGCGCCTGCAGCGAAATGTCGGAAAAACTTGATGCTTTGCAATGGAAAATAAGAGACCTTGAAAGCGATATTTCCCATACCGCAGAAAGTATCAAGAGAGAAGCAGGATGTCTACCCGGGAAGACTGATACAAACTCGAGACGTCACGTAAGCGCTGTAGCTTTGAGAAGCGGAAAAGAGCTAGCTCCGATTATTAGGGAAAACACTCCTTCGGGAGAAAACACCGAGACTCCAAAGACGGAGAAACCCATTCCTAATCCCATTCTACTCCGTGACTCGATGAAAAATGGCCCTCAGAACAAGGAAAATAATAAGAACTCTAAGGAAACTGAGGAGCCAGTGATCATTCTCAATGAGGAGGAAATTGACGATGTCGATCGATACGATGATACCAATATCGGTCGACAAACATCCACAAACTCAAAAGAACGTCCAATACCCACCGGACCGACTATAGAACGGGTGTACAACACTTTACCTCTTTATCCTCGCAAATCTAATTCCACGCCCAGCAGGGATAAAGAAATCTGCAAGGACTTTTGAACGCGTTAAGGTAGAAATGCCACTAATTGACGCTCTCCGAATTTTGCCAACCATAAGACAATATGTCAAGGGAATGACAACCAAGAGTTTTTCAACAGAAAAGCGCAGTGTCATGATGGTGTCTGCAGAAGCTAGCGCTATAATCCAAACCCCTGAAAAGAGACCTGATCCTGGTAGTTTTGTTCTTAGATGTACAATCCGAGACAAGCTATTTCCAAGAGCACTCTGTGATCTGCGCTCTAGCGTAAATTTGATGCCTCATTCCGTTGCCACATTCCTTGGGTATTCCGAATTTACACCAGCTAAACTCCAACTAGTTCTCGCGGATAGATCTGTTAGAATCCCAGAAGGAGTACTCGAGGATGTGCCAGTACAAATCGACGGATGCATTGTTCCAACCGATTTTGTTGTGCTGCATTACAAGAAAGAACCAAGAGATCCGATTCTATTAGGCAGACCTTTCCTTGCTACTGCAAACGCTATTATCAATGTCAAGGAAGGACGAATAAGTCTTAACATAGGCAACATTCCTATGAGATTTGATATGGAAAAGGTCGTCACATTGCCTTTAATAGATAAACAATCCTCTTATGTCGATGAGATTGATGAACTGACCCAAGAAAATTTTGAGAAACTGTACTCGGATGATCATTTGGAAAATGTGCTTACATCCGCTCAGAATGAAGTTTTCAGCATAGATAGCAGAGCAGCCGAGTGCGATCGTCTCATAGAAATAAGTCATGGATCCTCAGGTATCGAAACCAAAGGTGAAGATGAATCAGAGATCAATATCGATCGATATCTGAACAACGATATCGATCGACACCCGCCGTCTTTTGGAAGTCTCAGTAAGGAAAAAGCACCAAAAGTGGAGCTTAAACCATTACCCACTGGGCTTAAGTACGCTTTCCTCATGAACGATTCCTACCCAGTGATAGTTAACGCAAACCTCACCGACAAGGATCTTGCTCTATTATTGGACAAACTGCGAAAGCATAGAAAAGCACTTGGATACTCTTTAGATGACATTCCAGGCATATCTCCTGACCTTTGTATGCACAGGATTCACCGAGAGGATGAATCCAAGTCATCGGTAGAACATGAGAGACGATTAAACCCAGATCTCCAGGAAGTCGTAAAGAAGGAGATCATTAAATTGCTGGATGCAGGGATAATTTATTCAATTTCAGATAGCAATTGGGTAAGTCCAGTCCACGTAGTACCAAAGAAGGGAGGTATTACAGTCGTTAAAAACGAAAAAGATGAACTAATCCCGACGAGGACTGTGACCGGACACCGGATGTGTATTGATTATAGGAAACTGAACTCCGCAACACGGAAGGATCATTTCCCTTTACCCTTCATCGACCAAATGTTGGAAAGATTAGCAAATCACCAATATTATTGTTTTGTTGATGGATACTCTGGATTTTTCCAAATCTCGATACATTCTGATGACCAAGAAAAGACAACGTTCACATGTCCCTATGGAACCTTTGCATATCGGAGGATTCCATTTGGTCTGTGTAACGCACCAGCCACTTTCCAACGTTGTATGATGTCGATTTTCAGGGATATGATCGAATATTTCATGGAAGTATTCATGGATGATTTTTCAGTTTATGGATCGAGTTTCGAGAATTGTCTCGACAACCTATGCAAGGTCTTAGAGAGATGTGAGGAAAAGAATCTGGTCCTAAACTGGGAAAAATGTCATTTCATGGTTAATGACGGAATCGTACTCGGACACAAAGTGTCCCTAGCCGGTATTGAAGTAGACAGAGCAAAAATAGAAGTAATGATGAGTCTACCACCAGCGAATAACGTAAAGGATATCAGAAGCTTCCTAGGACACGCTGGATTTTATAGGAGATTTATAGAGGATTTTAGCAAGAAAGCCAGACCTCTGACTATTCTCCTTTGTAAGGACACTAAATTTGATTTCACCCCATAATGCCAGCAAGCATTTGAAAAGATCAAGAAAGCACTGATAACTGCCCCCGTCGTAGAAGCACCCGACTGGAATCTTCCATTCGAGATAATGTGCGATGCGAGCGATTTCGCTGTTGGAGCGGTTTTAGGGAAACGAAAAGATAAGAAGCTACATGCCATCTATTACGCCAGTCGAACTCTAGACAACGCTCAGAGAAACTATGGAACGACCGAAAAAGAACTACTTGCAGTAGTTTACACTTTCGAAAAATTTCGAAACTATCTAGTGGGCTCAAAAGTCATCGTTCACACTGATCATGCAGCTATTAAGTATCTTATGCAAAAGAAAGACGCGAAACCACGACTCATCCGCTGGATACTCCTCTCCAAGAATTAGATATGGAAATAAAAGATAAGAGGAGAGTAGACAATGGTGTCATGATTTCATACCGACCGAAAACGTATACTTAACAGATTCATTATTCATTGGTCAGATACAACTCTCCAACGAGTTTGCATCGATCGTTGATACTGGAAGTACCGATTGCGGAGACCTGACATCGATCGATGGACAATCAGTTGAATCGATCGATACATGTGATACTACGTCGATCGATGGAGATGATGACATTGACTTACGTAACATCCCGTTTAAGATCAACATCGATACGACCGTAAATGTAGCATGCCAAACGATCGCTTATAGACATAACATCCCTCAGGAAACATTACGCACGAAACGCACGCTGTCGAAAAGCGATTCGGCGAAAGACCTTGGTATGCTGACATAGTAAACTATCTCGCCGCAGACGTCGAACCTGAAGAACTTAAACATTACGACAAGAAAATGTTCTTCAGGGAAGTAAGGAGGTATCATTGGGGCGAACCTCACCTTTACAAACGATGCGCCGACGAAATATTTCGACGATGCGTAGCTGAAACAGAGATTCCAGAAATCATCTACCAATGCCATGGATCCGAATATGCTGGACATTTTGCAACCTTTAAAACGGTTTCAAAAATTCTCCAATTTGGATTCTGGTGGCCTACGATGTTCCGCGACGTTCACGCCTTTATTCTCAAGTGCGACAGATGCCAACGTCGAGGAAAAATCAGCAAAAGACATGAAATGGAACAAAAGTTTATCCTTGAAGTAGAAGTCTTTGATTGCTGGGGTATAGACTTCATGGGTCCTTTCCCTACTTCTTACGGAAACCGTTACATTCTAGTCGCTGTTGACTACGTTTCGAAATGGGTTGAGGCAATCGCTTCACCCACTAACGATGCCTCTGTTGTTATCAAAATTTTCAAGAGCATCATTTTCCCAAGATTTGGAGTCCCTCGGGTAGTTAAAAGCGATAGTGGAACCCATTTCATCAACAAAATCTTTGAGAATCTGCTCAAAAAGAACGGAGTTCACCATAGAGTTGCAACACCTTACCATCCGCAAACAAGTGGGCAAGTCGAAGTTTCTAACAAACAGATCAAAGCAATTTTAGAAAAGACTGTAAGAGCCACCAGAAAGGATTGATCTAGGAAGTTGGATAATGCACTCTGGGCTTATCGGACAGCTTTTAAAACACCGCTAGGAACAACTCCATTTCACTTACTCTACGGTAAATCTTGCCACTTACCAGTTGAGTTAGAGCATAAAGCAGCCTGGGCTACTAAATTACTAAATTTTGACATAAAGACGGCTGCAGAACGGAGACTCATCCAACTAAATGAACTGGAAGAAATAAGGCATCTGGCCTATGAGAAATCCAAGTTATATAAAGAGAGAACCAAAGCTTATCATGACAAACACATTATTTCGCGGCATTTCATCCCGAATGATCAAGTCCTCTTATATAACTCTCGTTTGAATATATTCCCTGGGAAACTCCGATCTCGTTGGTCAGGCCCTTTTACTATCATAGCGGCCCACTCAAATGGAACCGTTACCCTTGTGAACGAGAAAGGAGTAGAATTCACGGTAAATGGTCAACGAGTCAAACATTATTGGGTCAAGCCTCCAAATTATAAACCCCTCCGGTTAAGTATACCTAATCCCGCCGAAGAAACCGGATCGGTAAAAATCATGCTTAATAATTTTCAAATAGCGATGAGTAGGAGGCAACCCACTGTTAGAATTTCATTTATCATGCTTTTAGCTTCAAAATTTTTAGTTATTGATTATCTTTATTCAGCAAAACTAGCAAACATATTAGCACAATTCCAACATATTGATCGATATACAACCATACCATATCGATCGATACGAATATATCGAGGGCGAACTGCCTTAAGTCGATACGAGTCGTTTTTCTCCTCCACAATCGCAAAACACAACTGAAACCCCAAAACCTCTTTTTCTCTCTCGATTCTTCACGGAATTCTCCCGTTTTTTGCCTCATTCGATTTGAAATCTTCCCTCTATCTCGATTTCACTCTCCAATCTGAAATCCTTTAAGGTATAACCCTTTGATTTTTAGATTTTTATGGAGAACAAAATTTCACCCAAATTTTGACTAGAAATCGGTAGATAGGTTTGTTTTTAATCATTTTGAGTTGTTCGAATTGTTAGATTAGAGGTTTCTGAGTATTAGAACTAGGATTTACACTATAAACTTGCGATTTGGATTGTTGAGATTCTTTCAGGTTTCGCGACTCGATATCGATCGACATCGAGCTTGCTCTGTCGATCGATACGAACATCTTATTCAGATCCAGAAGAACATGAAATCGACCATTATCGATCGATATCAATCCATTTACATTGGTCGATATCGATGAACTTAACGGATGGCTGATTCTCGTTTTCTTTCCTCCTTTTGCAGATGGCGACTCGAGCTGCACAAAGGGAGAGGCGAACCAAGCGGAAGCTTGATCGACATGGAGCCTCCAGCAGTCATCCTCCACCGTCTTCTTCCTCTTCTGAACAGGAAGATGAGCGCGACCCTTGGCCACGTAGGGTGTTGGGGTCAAAATCGGTACGACGGAATCAATAGCCAAAAGGAATAGTTTTATAAAACCCGAGAAGTCATTTTATAAAACTCGAAGTCATTTATAAAACTCGCAGACCGTTTTATAAAACTCCAAGATCGTTTTATAGAACTCGTGAAGCCGTTTTATAAAACTCGAAGAATCGTTTCATAAAACTCGAGAATCATTTTATAAAACTCGAAGAGTCGTTTTATAAAATCCGAGAAGTCGTTTTATAAAACTCGCAGACCGTTTTATAAAACTCCAAGATCGTTTTATAAAACTCGAGAAGCCATTTTATATAACTCGAAAAATCGTTTTATAAAACTCGAGAAGCCATTTTATAACACTCGAGAAGTCATTTTATAAAATTTGAAGATCGTTTTATAAAACTCGAGAAGCCGTTTTATAAAACTCGAGAAGCCGTTTTATAAAACTCGAAGATCGTTTTATAAAACTCGAGAAGCCGTTTTATAAAACTCGAGAAGCCGTTTTATAAAACTTGAAGATTGTTTTATAAAACTCGAGAATCCGTTTTATAAAACTCGAGAAGCCGTTTTATAAAACTCGAGGATCGTTTTATGAAACCGCAAAAAACCGAAACAGCCGTAAAACGCGAACTAGTCGCAACTAGTTCGCCCACCAGCGAACCAAGCTGGCTTAGTTTGCCGATGGGCGAACTAGGAGACCCTTGACTAGTTCGCCCACCGGCGAACTAAGCCAGCTTGGCTTAGTTCGCCGTTGGTTGAAATAGTCCATCTTGACTAGTTCTTTGACTAGTTCGCCCACCGGCAAACTAAGCCAGCTTGGCTTAGTTAGCCGGTGGGCGAACTAGTCCCGTCCCGACTAGTTCGCCCACCGGCGAACTAAGCTAGCTGGATTAGTTCGCCGTTGGACGAACTAGATACTTCCTGGACGTCCCGAGCCTCGATCTCCCGCATCCCCGATTCGAAACTTACGTCTTCGCATTCTGAACCACGGCCGAAATGTCTTCCGTTCCATCTCGATCCGACCTATCGTTCGAGTTTTACGAAAAAAACCGTAAAACTTCGTTTTCTCGACAAAGAACTCGAGGAAATTGTATAAAACGGCAACAGCTAAACAAAACCCCGAACATTGCCTAAACTATACGTTTTATTCGAGATTTCTCGTTAAAATTGTAAAAAACGTGTTTTAATAAAAACGTCGAGTAAATCGTAAAAAACGCGTTTTTAATAAAAACGTCGAGTAAATCGAAAAACCTTACGATTAGCTCGAGGAATTTACTAAAAATGGCATTAGATCAGAAAACGATCCCGTACAAAGTCGGAAAACGGATTTAGCGCAGAACGGCCCGGAAGGTCCTAAAACGCGATAAGAGCCCATCTCGTGATAAGATACGATAACGTTTTGACGGTTTACTCGCAGGAGGAAAATAAATGTCAATCTTGAAGATAAAATGCAGGTTTGAAGAAAAATAGAAGATTTCCGCGGAATAAAAGGAAGGATCGAGAAAATCGGAAGATTCCCGATATAGTCAAATCTGGGCGAAATGGAAAGACCGAATGGCCTAGGCGAGGAGTATATAAGTAAGAGGTCTAGGGCAGAAGCAAGGGACACGATTTTCAGAGCTCTCACCACCAGAATTTAGCATTTAGGAATATTTCCGTTTTCTGTTAGCGAGCTGCGTCTCAATTAGGGTTCGTATCCCAACACCAGAATTCCGATAAGGTGCTGTAAGCCACTAGGGCGCAGTTGGCCGAACGGTACTCCAAACTTGTCCAAGAATTCGAAAATGGCTCGAGGAATAGGGAACCATAGCTGGCAGGTAAACAGAAAGGCTTCGTAGCACGTAAAATAACCCGGAGGCGGATCCTCGGCACCCTGACCCCGGACAGGGATGCGAAACTGAACCGACTCAGGGATCGCATAGGTATTTCTCAAATAATTGAGAGAACCAACAGTACTCGCGCTCATGTCAACTGTTCTCTTCCGAAGTTTATTTTCTTTGGAACCCAGAATGTAGCAGGCGGCATCTCCGTGGCACTCGCGGCTAAATTATAATCTGCAAACTCTTCCTTGGTCGTATAGAAGCGTTGAAAGACCGGCTCGGGAAGAGGACAGCCGCTGGAAATAAGAAGGTCGCTCGGATCAAAGATTGATGCATGAGCATAATCTGAAACTTTCCGTCCAAAAGACATGTTGGATAGTCGAAAGAAAGGGGATCTCAAGGAAAAAGTAGAGAGAAGCCTTCCTAAAAACTTGAGCAAGTTATGGAGGAGTAAATGAAAAACTTGTAAAACTCACTCCATATACTTATAGGAAAGGATTTTACTATTCACCTTTGGACTTTTGGCCATTAAAGTTCCGCCTAATTCTACCAAACTCGCCAAACGAGCTCAATCCACTCGCAAGAACCTTACGATACTTACGAGCTGGGGGGCTAACTGTTGGGGTCAAAATCGGTACCCGAAGAGTCGTTTTATAAAACTCAAAGTCATTTATAAAACCTGAAGAGTCGTTTTATAAAACTCAAAGTCATTTATAAAACTCGCAGACCGTTTTATAAAACTCGAGAAGCCGTTTTATAAAATCCGAAGATCGTATTATAAAACTCGAGAAATCGTTTTATAAAACTCGAGAATCGTTTTATAAAACTCAAAGATCGTTTTATAAAACTCAAGAATCGTTTTATAAAACTCGAGAAATCGTTTTATAAAACTCGAGAAATCGTTTTATAAAACTCGAGAATCGTTTTATAAAACTCGAAGATCGTTTTATAAAACTCAAGAATCGTTTTATAAAACTCGAGAAGTCATTTTATAAAACTCGAGAATCGATTTATAAAACTCAAAGATCGTTTTATAAAACTCGAGAAGTCGTTTAATAAAACTCGAGAATCGTTTTATAAAACTCAAAGATCGTTTTATAAAACTCAAGAATCGTTTTATAAAACTCGAGAATCGTTTTATAAAACTCAAGAATCATTTTATAAAACTGGAGAAATGATTTTATAAAATTCGAGAATCGTTTTATAAACCTCGAGAAGCCGTTTTATAAAACCCGAAGATCGTTTTATAAAACTCGAGAATCGTTTTACGAAACCGCAAAAACTGAAAAAGCCGTAAAACGCGAACTAGTCACGACTAGTTCGCCCATGGGCGAACTAAGCCGAACCGACTTAGTTCGCCAATGGGCGAACTAAGAGGCACTCGACTAGTTTGCCAATTGGCGAACTAGGAAATGCTCAACTAGTTAGCCCATTGGCGAACTAAGCTAGCCCGGCTTAGTTCGCCAATGGGCGAACTAAAAACTTCCTGGACGTCCCGAGCCTCGTTCTCCCGCATTCCCGATTTGAAACTTACGTCTTTCGAAACGGTCGCATTCTGAACCACGGCCGAAACATCTCCCGTTCCATCTAGATCCGACTTTTCGTTCGAGTTTTTACGATAAAAACCGTAAAAACTTCGCTTTCTCGACAAAGAACTCGAAGAAATCGTATAAAACGGCGACGGTTAAACGAAACGCCGATCATTGCCTAAAACGTACGATTTATTCGAGATTTCTCGTCGAAATCATAAAAAACGAGTTTTTAATAAAAAATTGCGTTTTTAATAAAAAACGTCGAGTAAATCGTAAAAAACGTGTTTTTAATAAAAAGTCGAGTAAATCGCAAAACCTTACGATTAACTCGAGGAATTTATTAAAAACGATGTCAGATCAGGAAACGATCCCGTAAAAAGTCGGAAAACGGATTTATCGCAAAACGGCTCGGAAGGGCCTAAAACACGATAAAAACCCATCTTGCGATCGTAACGGAATCTAACCCGCAGATTCGATAACGTTTTGACGGTTTACTCGCAGGAGGAAAATAAAAGTCAAGTTTGAAGATAAAAGAAAGGTTTGAAGAAAAATAGAAGATTTCCGCAGAAGAAAAGGAAGGATCGAGAAAAATGGTAAATTCCCGATTTAGTCAAATCTGGGCGAAATGGAAAGATCGGATAGCCAAGGCGAGGAGTATATAAATAGGAGGTCTAGGGCAGAAGCAACGGACACGAAATTCAGAGCTCTCACCACCAAAACTAGCATTTAGGAATATTTCCGTTTTTCTGTTAGCGAGCTGCGTCTCAATTAGGGTTTTTCGTTCTTAAGTTTTCGGCTACTCTCTTTGTACCAGTTCTACGCAGATTCGGAATAAGAACCTCTTTGCTCTCGATTTTCGTTCATTCTTTTAATAATTCTAAGTTTCTTGTTATCTTAATCTTCGTTGTGCGGTTCTGCAGATAGCCGGTTCCTCTGGAAACTTAGGGTTTTCCCGAAGTTTCCTTTTTTACGATTATTTGACAGTAGGTGGATTTCGGTTCCCACAGTTTGGCGCTAGAAGGAGGGGGGGTCGGATCTATCTTACACCAAAGCCGCAACATGTCCAACGAAGAAACGATGACTGGTGACAACCAAACTCGCGACGAACGCGATAACGTTGAAACAACACCACCACAAGGAGCGTCTGCGGCCAACGCTACGAACGCTAACGCCGAGACCCTCGAGAAGATGCTTTCCGAGTTTAACAAAAAATCGGAAGAGCAGGAAAGCTCATCGGTTCGCTCGCGAAACGTGTGGAAACCCTAACCGCGAAAACCCGAGCAATTCGCCCCCGTGGAACTACTAAGATCCGCGGAAGAAGGCTGGACTTCGGCGCTCCTACGGATCGTCCCAGAACCGAGCAGGGTAACTTACCGGAAAAAGATTCCGAAAAAGACAATCCTGACGCGACGCTGAACGAATCGGAAAAACCTCTTATTCATGAACAGGAGACCGAGGGTGACGGCATCGAACGGGTTAACCTGGAGACGAGCGACCAGGCCGATTCGACAGACGAAGACGCTGACGTCCATCCTAGGAGAAGAAAGACTCGAAGTCCTCTGCCGGAGTCTTCTCTTGAACGTTCGTATACTGGAGACGAAGGGGAACTCGACTTCACGCGATACGCAAAAACCGCCGAGGAGCGATCTCTGGTCACTCGCAGCAAACGCCGACAAGGTCGGAAAACTGCTAGCGGTTTGACCGAGATGCGCGATCTCCGCGAGTACATCACCAAAACGGCTGCAGCGGTAAAAGCAGTGAAATCGCAAATTCACCACGCTACCAGTGCCGCACCCGAGATCGATCGGCTACTGTACGAGTCTCGGAAAACGCCCTTCACGGCCCGCATCACCGAGATCAAACTGCCCGATCCCGGAAAACTTAAGGTGCCGACTTACGACGGGACGTCCGATCCCAAAGCGCACCTGCAAGCGTTCCAGATTACTATGGGACGAGCCAAGCTCAAGGATCACGAAAAAGACGCAGGCTACTGCCGCCTCTTCATCGAAAACCTAGAAGGAGCCGCGCTTGAGTGGTTCACCAAACTTAGGCGAAATTCGATCAGAAGTTTCCGTCGACTGGCTTTGGAGTTCCTGAAGCAGTACTCGATGTTCATTAACCCAGAAACTTCCGACGCCGACCTCTGGAGTTTGGTGCAGACAGAGGACGAATCTCTCCGCAATTTTATGAGCAGATTCAAACTCGTCATGGCTATGGTTAGCGGAATCAGCGACAAAGCCGCCGTCGACGCGCTAAGGAAATCGCTTTGGTATAAATCGAAGTTCCGCAAGTGGATAACTCTCGAGAAACCGCGGACGATTCAGGATGCGCTCCATAAAGCCACTGACTTCATAACCATCGAAGAGGAGACCAAAATCCTGTCCGAGAAGCATAAGCCGACGAAAACATCCGCGAAGGATAACGCGTCCTAGCAGAAGCAGAAAAAGAGGAACTCTCGTAACGACAAATTCGTCCATCACGAGAGACAGGACCTCCAAGGGGCGCATAACTACGCCATCAACTCCGGTTCGGAGCAAGGGCGAACTACGGGTAACACGTGGACGAGAAATTCGAATTACGACGAGAATTCTTTCTGCGACCTCCACCAAACCCATGGGCATTCCACCGTGAATTGCAAAGTTCTCGGCGCCAGACTGGCCGCAAAATTAGTCGCGGGAGAACTTTCCGAGATATCTAGTGTCAAGGATCTCATCCGCGATTCGGATCGCCCTCCGAAGAACGACAGGAAAGCGCAAGCGGAAACTCCGCCTCAGGGAAACCAGCCAGGCGAAAAGTGCGGACGAAGACAAGACGAGAAGAATAACGACGCTAACCGCCGAAAAATCAACATGATCATCGGCGAATCGCAATACTACAACGACACCGTCTCGTCTATAAAATCCTACCAACGCAAAGCCGAAACCGGCACAAGTTGGAAGGTGCCGACGGATGACCCTCCGAAAGGAGTGATCTCGGTCAACGACACTGAGACCGGAGAAATCGACCAACTCACACCGATCCTCTCGTCATCGACTTAGTAATAAGCGATTTAGAAGTCGCTCGGATCTTGGTCGATACCGGGAGTACCGTCAACGTGATCTTCCGCAACACGCTAGCACGCATGGGAATCGATCTCTAGGAAGTCGAGCCGATTCCGAAACCGCTGGCTAGTTTCTCCGGCGAGACGTCAATGACCCTGGATCAATTCGATTACCGGTTGCCACAAAAGAAGTGACGAAAATCGTTAACTTCGCGGTAGTCGACGTCCCGGCTATCTACAACGTGATTATGGGCACGCCTTGGATAAATTCCATGAAGGCGGTTCTGTCCACGTATCACTTAGGCATCAAATTCCCGACGCCTACGGGAGTTGCAGTAACTTGGGGATGCCAAAGACAATCGAGATCTTGCTTCCTGGCCGAACATAAGCTAAGGCAATTGGCGGTCGCGGTCGTGAAACCGAAACGGGCAAAGGTCACGCCACCGCCCGCAGACGACGACTCAAAGCAAGCGACGGCCGAGAAACCAGAAGTTTCCGCACCCATCGCTTCCACCCAACCGGAGGAGACAATCCCGGACAAAGACATCGATCCCGCGACTGAAGCGATCGAGAAGTCTGCGACAGCCGAGTAAGCACACTCGCGCAAACAATTAGAACTACGAGATGGCTTGATTTCCGAAAGGAATACGTAGGCAGCTCGCCTAAAGACGAGTTCAGCTATCCCCCCTTCCAAAACGGGGGGGAGGGAGTGGGTGAGTATACGAGTATTCGTATACTCCCAAAATTTTCTACTAAATTTCTTTTAGCTTTGTAACCGAAAACTTTTCGAAATTTTAATTAAAGACAAAGTTAGAATATCTCCGCTACTATCGAAAAAATTCCAAACATCCGGAAAATCGCTTCCGTAGTAACAACTACTTAATCGTTTTCATAAAAATCCGCATATCAAAATATTTTCGGAAAGAACTGGCGAGACGTCGCCTAATCTCTCAAAGAAAAATATTTATCCAAAGTCCATCCGCGACTATAAAAACACGAACGCTCGGCGATTGGCCCCGTCGAGCACGCTAGCCGTCCTAAACAAACGCACCGACCTATCGGTCCGCATACATCCGACGAGGATAAAATAGCGCGCTATAAAAGAAATCCAAACTTTTGGTCAGCACTTCCGGGCAACTTAAAAAATTTTCCCGGTGAGATGCTCCGTTCCAACCAGACGAATCGTATAAGCCGAGAACCTATCGCGGATTCTAAATCGGTATGGAATCAGGTTAAAATCGCAACGGGCAAAACGAAAGCTGATTAGTCATCGCACAGCCCCAATCCGAAAGTAAACCTAAGTCTTGCCCTAAACCCAGCACACTGGTCGCTAACGTCTCAAGGCATGCATCGAGATCCTAAAGGCATGTCTCTTCGCCCACATCTAAACACTCGCGAAAATCGAAATCATCCGAGTTAACGAATCGGACGATTTACACCAAAGAGTTAGATACGTGATGACAACTCGTATTCTTCCCTCTACATCTAACGCAGAACACGAATTTCATACTTAAAAAATATTTTTATGAAGAAAGTTTTCGAATACACACCGCCCAGCGGTAGGGATTCAAAGCCACCAATGGCCAGTCCCGGAAAAACAACGACAGAATCAAAAAACTAAGAACATCACACATCAAAGTCATCAAACGCAGATTGGTCGACCTCACCGTCCACGTCCGGGATCCCAGGTCCAACTTCGACCGAATCCGGCGACACCACAATAGGATCCCACTAATCCCACATGTGCTTCTCAAGATTCACGGATTCATTCTTCTTCTTCTCTCTCTTAGCTAGACGCTTCTTCTGCTTCGCAATCGCAGCCTCATACGAATAGTCTGAACCCTAGGTAAGATGCAAACCCCCAACTACGCCCCGACACTCGCGGAAATTGCCATTCGCTCTTAGCGCATCTTCAAATTCCGCATAAAGAGGCACGAACCGCTCGCGCCGAGCCATCAACTCCGCAGCAACCTCTCTTTTTTGCCCGCCTTACGAGCACGGCGAGCCATCGTGTCAGAAATTTCTAAGCTCCGACGAGATTCAGCTTCATACTCTTCTCTCACACGAGCGGCCTCCGTTGCAGCCAAGTCCTGGGCACGAGAGAAACTGGCATCGATCTCCCCTCTGATATGAACGGCCTCCGCCTCTGCTGCTGCAATCCTGGATTCGGCCCTGCGAAGTTCCGCACTATTCGCGCTCACCGCTTCGCTCATAAAGCGAAGACCCTGCAAAACGGAACAAACATCCTTCGTAAAATGTATGTACATAATAATAATAAAGAATAGGCAAACCTTGTTGAAAAGTCTCGACGCTTTCGCAAACGGTGTGTCAGCTGGTCCTCGGGATGACGTCTCACCCAGATCATATTCGGAAGGCGAAAAGTCAATCAGATCCTCAATATTGATATCTTCGTCAGATGCCCGACTGCGATTAATCGGAACCTCTCTATCCTGCGGAGATCTAGATCTTTCCCTCTCCTCCGCATCATCGCCCGCCTTAAAATCAGTATGACCGTCACGAGAAAAACCGGACGAATAATAGGCGACGGCACGACGGATCCTTTTCGGAGAAAAATACCCCCAATAAAGCGGGCCGCCACGTAGAAGATCCATAACCTTCGGAGAATCCTCAAGCATCGGCACTGGGAGGGTAGGCACTGCGAAACAAACAAAAAAATTGAAACCTATATCTATATAGATATAGGAATCACGTGATGGAATGCCGTTTGACACCCGCGCAGTCCTAATCAAAGGAATACAACTCTCCTCCACCGATGCGCCGTCAATTTTGACATAAAAGAATCGGTGAATCCAATCGCGATCATTCGAGGCAAGTCCGCAAACAATCGTCATGTCCCGCCGGGGGGCTAAGTAAAAACCATCCTTTCTTCCCTTGAATGTCAACATAGACAAAAGATAATCCGCATCGAGGGACATTCCGCGTTCGTATCCCAACACCAGAATTCCGATAAGGTGCTGTAAGCCACTAGGGCGCAGTTGGCCGAACGGTACTCCAAACTTGTCCAAGAATTCGAAATTGGCTCGAGGAATAGGGAACCATAGCTGGCAGGTAAACATAAAGGCTTCGTAGCACGTAAAATAACCCGGAGGCGGATCCTCGGCACCCTGACCCCAGACAGGGATGCGAAACTGAACCGACTCAGGGATCGCATAGGTATTTCTCAAATAATTGAGAGAACCAACAGTAATCGCGCTCATGTCAACTGTTCTCTTCCGAAGTTTATTTTTCTTCGGAACCCAGAATGTAGCAGGCGGAATCTCCGCGGCACTCGCGGCTAAATTATAGTCTGCAAACTCTTCCTTGGTCGTATAGAAGCGTTGAAAGACCGGCTCGGGAAGAGGACAGCCGCTGGAAATAAGAAGGTCGCTCGGATCAAAGATTGATGCATGAGCATAATCTGAAATTTTCCGTCCAAAAGACATGTTGGATAGTCGAAATAAAAGGGATCTAAAGGAAAAAGTAGAGAGAAGCCTTCCTAAAAACTTGAGCAAGTTATGGAGTAGTAAATGAAAAACTTGTAAAACTCACTCCATATACTTATAGGAAAGGATTTTACTATTCACCTTTGGACTTTTGGCCATTAAAGTTCCGCCTAATTCTACCAAACTCGCCAAACGAGCTCAATCCACTAGCAAGAACCTTACGATACTTACGAGCTGGGGGGCTAACTGTTGGGGTCAAAATCGGTACCCGAAGAGTCGTTTTATAAAACTCAAAGTCATTTATAAAACCCGAAGAGTCGTTTTATAAAACTCAAAGTCATTTATAAAACTCGCAGACCGTTTTATAAAACTCGAGAAGCCGTTTTATAAAATCCGAAGATCGTTTTATAAAACTCGAGAAATCGTTTTATAAAACTCGAGAATCGTTTTATAAAACTCGAAGATCGTTTTATAAAACTCAAGAATCGTTTTATAAAACTCGAGAAGTCGTTTTATAAAACTCGAGAATCGTTTTATAAAACTCAAAGATCGTTTTCTAAAACTCGGGAAGTCGTTTAATAAAACTCGAGAATCGTTTTATAAAACTCAAAGATCGTTTTATAAAACTCAAGAATCGTTTTATAAAACTCGAGAATCGTTTTATAAAACTCAAGAATCGTTTTATAAAACTGGAGAAATGATTTTATAAAATTAGAGAATCGTTTTATAAAACTCGAGAAGCCGTTTTATAAAACCCGAAGATCGTTTTATAAAACTCGAGAATCGTTTTACGAAACCGCAAAAAAAACTGAAAAGCCGTAAAACGCGAACTAGTCACGACTAGTTCGCCCATGGGCGAACTAAGCCGAACCGACTTAGTTCGCCAATGGGCGAACTAAGAGGCACTCGACTAGTTCGCCAATTGGCGAACTAGGAAATGCTCAACTAGTTCGCTCATTGGCCAACTAAGCTAGCCCGGCTTAGTTCGCCAATGGGCGAACTAAAAACTTCCTGGACGTCCCGAGCCTCGTTCTCCCGCATTCCCGATTTGAAACTTACGTCTTTCGAAACGGTCGCATTCTGAACCACGGCCGAAACATCTCCCGTTCCATCTAGATCCGACTTATCGTTCGAGTTTTTACGATAAAAACCGTAAAAACTTTGCTTTCTCGACAAAGAACTCGAAGAAATCGTATAAAACGGTGACGGTTAAACGAAACGCCGAACATTGCCTAAAACGTACGATTTATTCGAGATTTCTCGTCGAAATCATAAAAACGAGTTTTTAATAAAAAACGCGTTTTTAATAAAAAACGTCGAGTAAATCGTAAAAAACGTGTTTTTAATAAAAAGTCGAGTAAATCGTAAAACCTTACGATTAACTCGAGGAATTTATTAAAAACTATGTCGGATCAGGAAACAATCCCGTAAAAAGTCGGAAAACGGATTTATCGCAAAACGGCTTGGAAGGGCCTAAAATGCGATAAAAACCCATCTTGCGATCTTAACGGAATTTAACCCGCAGATTCGATAACGTTTTGACGGTTTACTCGCAGGAGGAAAATAAAAGTCAAGTTTGAAGATAAAAGAAAGGTTTGAAGAAAAATAGAAGATTTCCGCGGAAGAAAATGAAGGATCGAGAAAAATGGAAAATTCTCGATTTAGTCAAATCTGGGCGAAATGGAAAGATCGGATAGCCAAGGCGAGGAGTATATAAATAGGAGGTCTAGGGCAGAAGCAACAGACACGTAATTCAGAGCTCTCACCACCAAAACTAGCATTTAGGAATATTTCCGTTTTCTTGTTAGCGAGCTGCGTCTCAATTAGGGTTTTTCGTTCTTAAGTTTTCGGCTACTCTCTTTGTACCAGTTCTACGCAGATTCGGAATAAGAACCTCTTTGCTCTCCATTTTCGTTCATCTTTTAATAATTCTAAGTTTCTTGTTATCTTAATCTTCGTTGTGCGGTTCTGCAGATAGCCGGTTCCTCTGGAAACTTAGGGTTTTCCCGAAGTTTCCCCTTTTACGATTATTTGACAGTAGGTGGATTTCGGTTCCCACAAAACTAACGAACGCGATAACGTTGAAACAACACCACCACAAGGTGCGTCTGCGGCCAACGCTACAAACGCTAACGCCGAGACCCTCGAGAAGATGCTTTCCGAGTTTAACAAAAAATCGAAAGAGCAGGAAAAGCTCCTTGGTTCGCTCGCGAAACAGGTAGAGACCCTAACCGCGAAAACCCGAGCAATTCTCCCCCGTGGAACTACTAAGATCCGCGGAAGGAGGCTCGACTTTGGTGCTTCTACGGATCGTCCCAGAACCGAGCAAGGTAACTTACCGGAAAAGGAATCCGGAAAAGACAATCCTGACGCGACGCTGAACGAATCAGAGAAACCTCACGAACAGGAGACCGAGGGCGACGACATTGAAAGGGTTAACCTGGAGAGAAGCGACCAGGCCGATTCGTCAGACGAAGACGCTGCCGTCCATCCTAGGAGAAGAAAGACTCGAAATCCTCTGCCGGAGTCTTCTCCCGAACGTTCTTTTACTGGAGACGAGGGGGAACTCGACTTCGCGCGATACGCAAAGACCGCCGAGGAGCGATCTCCGATCACTCGCAGCAAACGCCGACAAGGTCGGAAAACTGCTGGCGGACTGACCGAGATTCGCAACCTCCGCGAATATATCATCAAAACGGCCGTAGCGGTAAAAGCGGTGAAATCTCAGATTGACCACGCTACCAGCGCCGCACCTGAAATCGATCGGCTACTGTACGAATCTCGGAAGACGCCCTTCACGGCCCGCATCACCGAGATCAAACTGCCCGATCCCGGAAAACTTAAGGTGCCGACTTACGACGGGACGTCCGATCCCAAAGCGCACCTGCAAGCGTTCCAGATCACCATGGGACGAGCCAAGCTCAAGGACCACGAAAAAGACGCAGGCTACTGCCGCCTCTTCGTCGAAAACCTAGAAGGAGCCGCGCTCAAATGGTTCGCCAAACTTAGGCGAAATTCGACCGGAAGTTTCCGTCGACTGGCCTCGGAATTCCCGAAGCAATACTCGATGTTTATTAACCCATAAACCTCCGACACCGACCTCTGGAGCTTGGTGCAGAAGGAGGAAGAATCTCTCCGCCATTTCATGAGTAGGTTAAAACTCGTCATGGCTAGGGTTAGCGGGATTAGCGACAAAGCCGCCATCGACGCATTAAGGAAATCGCTCTGGTAGAAATCGAAATTCCACAAGTGGATAACTCTCGAGAAACCGTGGACGATCCAGGATGCGCTCCATAAATCCACTGGCTTCATAACCATCGAAGAAGAGACTAAAATCTTGTCCGAGAAGCACAGGCCGAATAAAACATCCGCGAAGGATAACGCGTCCGAGCAGAAGCAGAAAAAGAGGAACTCTCGTAACGACAAATTCGTCCATCACGAGGGACAGGATCTCCAAGGAGCGCATAACTACGCCATCAACTCCGGTTCGGAGCAAGGGCGAACTACGGGTAACACGTGACCAAGAAATTCGAATTACGACGAGAATTCTTTCTGCGACCTCCCGGGCATTCCATCATGAACTGCAAAGTTCTCGACACCAGACTTGCCGCAAAATTGGTCGCGGGAGAACTTTCCGAGATATCCAGTGTCAAGGATCTCATCTGCGATTCGGATCTCCTTATGAAGAACGACAGGAACGCGCGAGCAGAAACTCCGCCTCAGGGAAACAAGTCAGGCAAAAAACGCGGACGAAGACAAGACGAGAAGGGTAATGAGGCTAACTGCCGAAAAATCAACACGGTTATCGGCGAATCGCAATACTACAACGACACCGTCTCGTCTATAAAATCCTACCAACGCAAAGCCAAAACCGGCTCGAGTTGGAAGGTGCCGACGGATGACTCTCCGAAAGGAGTGATCTCATTCGACGACGCTGAAACCGGCGGAATCGACCAACCTCACGCCGATCCTCTTGTCATCGACTTAGTAATAAGCGACTTAGAAGTCGCTCGGATCTTGGTCGATACCGGGAGTACTGTCAACGTGATCTTCCGCAACACGCTAGCACGCATGGGAATCGATCTCTCGGAAGTCGAGCCGATTCCAAAACCGCTGACCAGTTTCTCCGGCAAGACGTCAATGACCCTGGGATCAATCTGACTACCGGTTGCCGCAAAAGAAGTGACAAAAATCGTTAACTTCGCGGTAGTCAATTTCCCGGCCATCTACAATGTAATCATGGGCACGCCTTGGATAAATTCCATGAAGGTGGTTTTATCCAAGTATCACTTAGGTATCAAATTAACGACGCCAACGGGAGTCGCAGTAATTTGGGGATGCTAAAGACAATCGCGATCTTGCTTCCTGGCCGAACACAGGCTGCAGCAATTGGCGGTCGCGATCGTGAAACCAAAACGGGCAAAGGTCACGCCACCGCCAGCAGAAGGCGACCCAAAGCAAGCCACGGCTGAGAAACCAGAAGTTTCCGCACCCATCGCTTCCACTCGACCGGAGGAGACAATCCTGGATAAAGACACCGATCCCGCAACTGAAGCGATCGAGAAGTCTGCGACAGCCGAGTAAGCACACTCGCGCAAACAATCAGAACTACGAGATGGCTTGATTTCCGAAAGGAATACGTAGGCAGCTCGCGTAAAGACGAGTTCAGCTATCCCCCATTCCAAAACGAGGGGGGGGGGAGTGGGTGAGTATACGAGTATTCGTATTGTCCCAAATTTTTTTAAAAAAATTTTCGCTTTGTAATCGAAAAATTTTCGAAATTTTTAATAAAGACAAAGTTAGAATATCTCCGCTACTATCGAAAAAATTCCAAACATCCGGAAATCGCTTCCGCAGTAACAACTATTTAATCGTTTTTATAAAACTTGCATATTGTTGGTGTCAAAATCGGTCACGACGGAATCAATGGCTAAAAGTATCCGCAAAAGTAAAAATAAAAATACGTTTTATAAAACTCGAAAGATCGTTTTATAAAACTCGAGAAATCGATTTAATAAAACTCGAGAATCGTTTTATAAAACTCGAAGAATCGTTTTATAAAACTCGAGAATCGTTTTATAAAATTTGAAGAATCGTTTTATAAAACTCGAAGAATCGTTTTATAAAACCCAAGAATCATTTTATAAAACTCGAAGAATCGTTTTATAAAACTCAAAGAATCGTTTTACGAAACCGCAAAAAACCGTAAAACGCGAACTAGTCATGACTAGTTCGCCCATGGGCGAACTAAGAGGCACTCGACTAGTAACTAAGAGGCACTCGACTAGTTCGCCAATTGGCGAACTAAGAGGCACTCAACTAGTTCCAGCTTAGTTCGCCAATTGGCGAACTAAGAGGCACTCGACTAGTTCGCCAATTGGCGAACTAAGAGGCACTCGACTAGTTCGCCAAATGGCGAACTAGAGATTTCCCGGATATCCCGCGCCTCGATCTCCCGCATTCCCGATTCGAAACTTATGACATGGTCGCGTTCTGAACCACGGCCGAAACATCTCTCGTTCCATTTCGATCCGACTTATCATTCGAGTTTTACGATAAAAACCGTAAAACTTCGTTTTCTCGATAAAGAACTCGAAGAAATCGTATAAAACGGTAACGGTTAAACGAAACACCGAACATTGCCTAAACTATACGATTTATTCGAGATTTCTCGTTGAAATCATAAAAAACGTCGAGTAAATCGTAAAAAACGTATTTTTAATAAAAAGTCGAGTAAATCGTAAAACCTTACAATTAACTCGAGGAATTTATTAAAAACAATGTCAGATCAGGATACGATCCCGTAAAAGTCGGAAAACGGATTTACCGCAAAACGGCCCGGAAGGACCTAAAACGCGATAAAAACCCATCTCGCGATCTTAACGGACTCTAACCCGAAGATTCGATAACGTTTTGACGGTTTACCCGCAGAAGGAAAATAAAGGCAAGTTTGAAGATAAATAGAAGATTTCCGCGGAAGAAAAGGAAGGGAAGGATCGAGAAAAATGGAAGATTCCCGAAATACTCAAATCCGGCAAAATGGAAAGATCAAACCGTCAAGGCAAGGAGTATATAAACCAGAGGCGTAGGGCAGAAGAGAGGGACGAAATCCACAGCTCTCATCTGAGACTTTCACAACTTTTCTAGACTCAGAATTTTCCGCACTTAGAAACTTAGGCTTTTTCTCGACAAGTTCGGTTTCTATGACTGGCGCTCAATTACTAGACGAACTCACCCAGGCAGTTCGATCTCTGGTCCAGCTCTACCAACTGAACTACGTTCGACTTGATCCCCGAAAGGGGTATGTAGGCAGCCTTTCATAAGGTTCAGTCCGAAATCATTCAACCCTTTTTTCCTATCTTTTTCCGTTTTTCGTTATCGAGCTGCGACTCGACTAGATCTAGGGTTTTATGTTTGTAACTCGCTGATGGCCCCTGCGGCCAAAGCCTTTGTAATTCCTTGTAATGATCGCAACGCTCTTATGCGAATCGGAAATAAGATCGACTTTCTTTATAAATTCGTTTTATTATGTTTTTCATATTTTTCCGCATTTATTTGGTTACTTGTCGTTGGCTTTCGCAGAGATCCGGTTCCTCTGGAAAATTAGGGTTTTCCTAAGTTTCCTTATTTAACGGAAATCGACAAGTGTGAATTTCGGTTCCCCGAGTTTGGCGCTAGAAGGAGGGGGGGTCGGATTACTCTTACTCATAGCCGCAAAACGCTTGACTAAAACGATGTCTGGATGTATGAAAGACAAAGTCGCAGCTCGCAAAAAGACGCTGGTAAAACAACTCCAGCAGCGACTGCTCCTACAGCTGGTAAAACCCTAGGTTGTCCGTGGAAAAACCCAGGTTACTCGCGTAGAAAGCCTTAGGTGACTCGCGGAAAAACCGTAGGTTATTCGCAGAAAAACCCTAGGTTGTTCGCGGAAAAACCCTAGGTTACTCGCGGAGAAAGCCCTAGGTTACTCGCGGAAAAACCCTAGGTTATTCGCGACAAAACCCTAGGTTGCTCGCGGAAGAACCTTAGGCTACTCGCAGAATCAGGCAATACTATCCAGCCGAAAAGACGGTGAGTTGGCCAAGAAACCTAGCTTGCCATCTTGGCGAGCTGACCGGCTTTCCACCTCGTCCCAGAGGCACTGACTTTTTCCCGAGGGTCCGCACAATCCAACTCATAGCTATGGTGAGCCGGACCGTACTCTAAACAATAATCGCACTGCTTTTTGTTTCATCTCAATCAAAATTTTCGTTGAGGTTTTACCACGAAAACAAGATAGCTTGATGAATCGGGACTGTGCTCGCCGACTCACCATTAGGCAAGTTGGTCAAGTTCGATGGATCGAAACATCTCCATCTCGAATCTTGATCGAGACGCTTTTCGTTTCGTCTCAATCGGACTTTCCGTTGAGATTCTACGACGAAAACAAGTCAACTCGACGAATCGAGATCACCCGCTCCAAGCGTCTTAGCTCGCCGAACGTAGAGCTAGCTAGCTCGCCATACAGCGAGCTGACCCAAGCGCCTGGCTCGCCCAAGAGACGCTGACTTCGCCCCAAGGGTTCTTGCAATCCAGATCGCCACACAACGAGCTGAAAGGGTTCGCCCGACTTGCCTTACGTCGAGCTGAACCAATCCTCGAGTTCTCTCGAAGTTTTGATCGCGCTGATTCTCATTTCGTCTGAACCGGAATTTCCATCGGGATTTATGATAAAACCGCAAAGACTTGTTTCTTCGTATAAGTTCGAATCAATCGTTTAAAACAGAAACGGTTGACTTAACACCAAATTTGCCTAAACTATACGGGAAATCTGAACTCTCTAAACCTAATCCGATTTTACGAAACTCTGCCACGCTAAGTCGAAAACATCCAATCATAAACACGTGATTGATTTTTTCGATATACAAAGCGCACCTAGTCGGTCAAATAAAACCAGCAGTACGAAGAAACAAGAACACGAGCTCCGATGGTTAAGTCTTCTCCCCGCTCCGATACTCTCGCTGG